>CATKWJ010000761.1:0-29807 GCA_949825065.1 Odontocerum albicorne
TATATATATATATATATATATTATATATATATATATATATATATATTATATAATATATATATATATATATATATATATATTATATATATATATATATATATATATATATATATATATATATATATATATATATATATATATATATATATATATATTATATATATATATATATATATATATATATATATATATATAATATATATATATATAATATATATATATATATATATATATATATATATAATATATATATATATATATATATATATATATATATATATATATATATATATATAATATATATATATATATATATATATATATATATATATATATATATATATATATATATATATATATATATATATATATATATATATATATATATTATATATATATATATATATATATATATATATATATATATATATATATATATATAATCTACATCATTAAGAAGATTTTCATTTAATTAATTATCTTAACGCCATTTTGTTTGGTTAAACTTTTGTAAGTATTCCGTTTTTATTTTGTAACATGTTGATTATTATATTAGATTGTTTTAAGATCACGGATTTCAATCACATTTATTCTGTCTCCCTTAATTCATTATTCAGGTCTAGGTTACATTCTTTTACATCGACGTATGCACATACCATATACACTTTTGACACTTCCTTTCTCTATCGTTTTAAAAAATAAACATGGATTTTTATTTCTTATTTATACACAAATACAACTTAATCAATAAAAAAATGGTGAATAATAAGTGTGAAATTTAAATGCGATATACTCGTATAGGTGAATAATGAAAAATACGAGCAAATAAAGGAATTCTGCTGATTTTTTTAAACATGATAATGTACAAAGTTAGTAAAACGTCTGGATTGAGAAGAGGCGAAGAATGTGTGTCGAAATAGGAATGTTTGGCGCTATGTCTTCTCTGCCTACCCCTACAGGGAAATGGCGTGATTGTGTGTTTGTAGAACGAAACAAATAAAATTAAGAACAAAACATGTACTCATTTCGATAAGTCAATTGTTACATTATTTTTACGTTATACGGCAAATACTAAATAATTCGTGTAGATACTCGTATATAAAGGTATTTATGTGTATAAAGTCGACAAGGATTAAGTGTGATTTTGCAAGCCATATAACAGCAAGATATGTGAAAACGGCTTAAGATTTAAGGAAATAATTGGATTACATTGTTGTGTTTCATTAATCAGGGTGATTAACTATTTATTAGCGTTTCCCGTTTCCCGATCAAATCGCTGAAGATAGACAGGGTGATAAAATCAATGAAGATAGACTTGAATGTTGTACTTTTATTTCTAGCAATGACATTATGGCACGAATTTATAGTCCAACCTTGACACTAAATGCTAAATCTTAACTTTTATTTTTAACTGAAGTAATTTGAATGGAAAATTAAATTTCGTAACAATTCGTCGTAGCTATACGAGTATATGGAAATCATGTGATTTGATTACCTCACTTGAAAATTTGAAACGTATGAGATTCCACTCTTAATATAAAAGACGATTTTTTTAGGTTGAAAATTTATATTTTGCGTTTAGGGCGGACAATGAATTCAAGCATATAACGTAAAATATGTTTATTCAATCACAATTATATTATATATTTTTATTTATTATTGGAGAGGATAAAAACAGTTTTTAACGATAAAGACATTATAATGAACAAATCAAAGACAAAAGAAATTATTATCAGTTAAATGAAGGAACATACAAGGGTACCTCTTGAATTAAATTATACAATAAAATTGTTGAACGAGTCTAAGAATGTAAATATTATCTGGGATGCTGGTTAAACAATCAATGGGGGCAGTCACAAGAGATCCAAGTGCTCAAATAGTGGGGATGACATGAAGCTGCTTTTTGAAAATAGAAGAAAACGCATCTCCTTTGTCAAACCTCTTTCCTATTTTAAAAACAATATTAAGATTTTACACATTTCAATACATAAATCAGTTATAACACATTACCATCATATGAGGTATGACACGCCCGTTCAGCTCCGCCGGCTTCTTAAAGAGGCAAGAACTCTTTAGATCTCTGGGGTTTGTTGGGTTCCCTTAACTCTGAATAACTCTCTCTCAACTCTCAGCGGGACAGGCGACACAATTAAACAAAGTATAATTTTTAATGAAACAGTTTATTATATTATGGAAAAAAAAGAAAAAAAAAGAAAAAAATATAGAAAAAAAACTTGACGAATGTCAAAAAAAAAGTTTGAAATTGGCTACAAAGACTGTGTTGTAATTAGCAAGGGAGATTTCAATAACAATTTGAATTTAATTTGATCGGTGGGTTTAACGTGGGGACGAAATCCAACATTAAGATAAAAGGAATAATATTCACCGATAATTGTTATTGGAGTCCTGTACTTCTGCGATATACGAGGAAAACTAGTCTGGCTGTCTTCCGTACAAACACTGTTTCTGGAGAGACGTCCTAACCGTGTCGTGTCTGGTGGCACAAGAGACCTCCTCGTGAAATTTCTGGCCTTTTATAGCCACCTCCCGAGAAAGAGAAGCTACATGTATTCATTCTCACTTAAAATAATAGTTTCACATAGTTACCGTCATAGACATGATACTTTATTTTTAAAAGACAATTGAGATCGGTATTCTTTAGAATTCAGCAAAAGGGTATGTCGTCTAGACAGTATTTATTGCTTCCTTGAGCAATGGATTTTTATGACCTTGCTTTTGTCTTCTCACAAGAAGGACCGTGTCTGGTTTCTTAGCCGTTTACCGCTGGCCTTACAATTCCATACTTTACAATAGAAAATAACTACAAAGCAGAATTTATTATAGACCCTTTTTCCTAAACAAACAATGACCATGGAATTCATTACAATCCGGGATGTAGTTTTACAACCCGAGGCGACCACCTAAGTTGGCAGTGCAATATTCCATTTGTATAACCAAAACAAAGTGGAATTTATTATAGACCCTTTTTCCTAAACAAACAATGACCATGGAATTCTTTACAATTCGGGATATAGTCTTGTACTCCAAGGCGGTGACCACTTAAGAGAACCTTTTCTTTTATTGACTTAATCTTAGCGACAGTATTAAAAATATACTAAATTATTTTGTTTCCAGTTACTAGCCGAGACACATGTTTCAGGAAGCATGAAATGTCGGGAATTTAATATCGGGGATGTGAACTATGCAATTTATCAAATACAGTCCTGACACCTTGTAGAAAACTTCAGGGAATGGTTTCACTGTCATACATATATTTGTAAAGAGTTGCTGCCTCAAGGATCACGATATGCCATTATGATCACTAACTTCCGAAGAGGTAGAGAAATTTTAAAGAAGAAAAATAGAAGATCTTTATTCTTGGTTAACGTTCGTTTGTTTAAATATTATATATGGGGGGCGTGTGCAACTTTAGGAGTTATTTGAAGACAACCCTTTTTGGGAAGTCTATCAAAATGTATGACTATATGTGAACACTACACACATACACTACAATCCATCTAAACTCTATTCTGTGACTATCACAAATCGGAAGACCTACAAAGGTTTTTGAAATTCTTCTTTTTTTTGGTAAGTTTTCTGCGATTATCGTAACAAAGATTTTTTTTCTAAACACATGCGGAGTAGTTCTTTATCTCAATGACCAGCTTCCACCTCCGTATCCTTACGCTCAACTTATTATTTCTGTGTAATATGTTTACTCTGTTAATTATAATTGTTTTAAATTCAATTATCATTAAATAATTCATCGCTGACCATGGGCCACTTCAAGACTTCTTCAAAATCGAATTTCTATTAACATTTGCTGCCACGTTATGACTTACATTTCAAGTATATCTTCGACCCGATTCTCCTTAGATCGATTTCTTGGTGTTAAGGTTCCTCTCGTTCTACAGAATATGTAGTATTTTTACTGTTAAATTCACTTTTCACCTTTGTTTGAGAACGAAACCGTTGATTTTGTTTACGGTCGTAACTTTTATAGCTCTGCAATGTATCTATCCATATTTATTTAAGTATTTTCAACCTTTTGTATAACTTTGAACAGTATGGTTTATGGCCCAAATTCGTAATCCTATCTTTAAACTAAATCTTCACTTTTTTCACTGAAATTAATATTTACAGTTGAATTCCATACAAAGTGTTCTTAGCTTCTTTAAAGTCAAATGGTTTCAATGCCTCACTTTTAAGTTTGAAGCATATGAAATCCATCTCTGAATACAAATCACAAAAATGTTAGGTTAGATATGAGTACTTAGGCCGTGCTATGAACTCGGGACCATATCTCATTTTAATATGATAAAGTTTTAGGTATGCATTGACCTTTCGCTTAAGGTGAACAGGAAGGATAATTTTAAATATATTTTTCGTTTTGTCAACAGAAATCCACTCTAACAAGTATCTATTACTTACTCTCTTTCGAATTGAAGCCTTTGAAAAAGATAACTTTTCCTTAGAATATGTATTATTGGGTGTTGTTTATTTGAATAAAGACTAACAAAACAAATATATAGTACACATGTGAGTAGAAAGCGTGGTAAGGGAAGACTAAAGACAGTATGGTCGGATGAAGTGAATTATATTTTGAAAGAAGTCAGATAAATTGTAGGAGTTACATCAGAAGGAATATGGATGTAAATGAGGCGAAATGTGTATGATAAAATAGTCCAATGATCTGTTCTTTCTGTCTACCACAACAGAGAAGTGGTATGATGGTATGTGCGCATGTTCCGAGTTATGACAACCCACGTGAGTTGATACCGCATTTACAAATTTTATTATCATAAATTTGTTAGTTTCCATGCTCATTTTTATATCATTTAGACCTACAACTTTTCTCTTGTCGGTTTATACGTGTTAGTTTTGTTTGTTCTTCTGAGATATTAGCATCAATCACAATACCATCTGCAAATAAAACATGGCTTTAGAGTTCTTTTTATTGAATATTTCCTTGAAATTGTAAACAGGTTTTTGAAAACATTTTCTAGCACAGCATTGAACAATTGATGTGGAACGTTATCTTCCGGACAAACTTCTTTTCTTTATTCTCATGAAGATTATCATCAAAGATTGAGATTTAAACAGTAAATGAAATCAATACAAGTTCTAATATTTTACAATATGACTAGAATACTTCATAACTATTTATAAGTAACTACATATAACTAAATCAAAAACATTGATTTAACTTTCATTTGTTCCTCAGACCCTTGACAAGGGCTAATAAGCTTAAACGTTCATCTTTAGAATTTAAAAGCTAAAAGGACTTAAATCATTCTTTTTTATATTTATAACGAATTGATATAAAAAGTTTTCTTCGACTCAACGGATAGATTTTAGTTCGTTAACGAGAGCAATCTAATGTTGAGTATGGACTCGCTTTTAATTTTATTTTAATCCAGCTTTATTGACTTAGTACTCTATCCATTTTAGTTTACTATATTAAGACAGGTTTGCCGGTATTAAGCGTATTGTGTAAAATGGTTGGAAATTTAAAACTCAGAGTGGTTGAAATTTTTTATTTGTAAAATATTGTATACAAAAATCCACTCATTTTAGTTGTATTCATATTTGTTTTTTAATATTTAATATTGAGAACTTTTTGTCCCATGGAAATCTAACGGCTTGATTTACAAGTACTCGTACAATCGAATAGACATAGGAGATTGACATGTGGAACATTTAAAATTAAATGCGCATACCAAGTAAACGGTTCCTAGTTTATTTGGCCAAGATGACACAAGTAAGTGTATTTTGTTTTAGATTCGTGAGAATCACGTTTGAATTTTATTTCTTTGGAATGCCATAAGAATCACTTTATAATTTAATATATTTAGTATTCCATTAGAAGCATGTTTTAATTTCACTATATATGATATATACTAAAAACCATTTGTTTTCAATAAGAATCTCGTTTCAATTATTTTTTTTATTTAATTTTATTCGAGTATCCTTTGAATTTTATTTGTTATCTTAGATTGCCACATGATTTGTTTTACATCAAAGTGCATGATCATTTGGCTTGATTACTCTTAATACTAAGCCAATGAAAAAAACCCATACAAGTTTTGTTTGCCATCCTTTGTTTTTTTTTTATAATTTTGTTTGATTGGCATACAAAATATGATTCAATAGCAATGGTGGGTACCATTTTGAATTTAATTTGACATTGCAGATTGATACGTGGTACATTCTAAAATAATATCTCATGTTCGCTAGACGAACGAGTGACCGATTACTCGTATTACCAGGTCAATTAAAGTTGTACGTGTGATTAGTGAATATTATTAGCCCTCCGTTTGATTCATTTTTTTTTTGTACAATTTCGTTTGATTGGAATACGAAATACGATTCATTTCCAATGGAACCACCTTTAATTTCATTTAGTAATGCAGATTGACACGTGGTTCATACAAAATTAAATGTTCATGTTCACTGGGCGATCGAGTGATCAATTACTCGTATGTTATGCCAAATAAAATGTTGCATGGGAGGAAATAAATATTTGCAATCCGTTTGATATCATTTTGATTCAATTTAATTTGATTGACTTACGGAATTCAATTGAATGTCAATGTAACCACCGATTGATGAAATTTGATGATGCAGATTTACAAGTGGTTCAATCGAAATTTGGTGATGCAGATTTACACGTGGTTCAATCGAAATTTGGTGATACAGATTTACTCGTGGTTCAATCGAAATTTGGTGGTGCAGATTTACACGTGGTTCAATCGAAATTTGGTGATGCAGATTTACACGTGGTTCAATAGAAATTTAAGACTCATGGTTACTTTGTGAGCGAGTGAACGACTCTGCTTGTTTTCTTGCTCAATGGGAATGTTGCGTATAAGAAAAAGAATTTAAAAACATTCTCAAAATACAACAAAAAATAAAACAATGGTCATAATTAAGGGACATGAGATGGCGGAAAACGTATACAATATGCCACTATTTCAAAAAATACATTTTTTTTAGTATTATATAATATACATCTTTTAAGATCATGGGGTTGACATAACGCCTACTTATCTCAAAACGATCTTGAACTTCTCATCTGTTAACAACACAATTAGTTAATAATGCTTATTTATAAGATATAAATATTTAGGATACGATAGCATGAACTTGTAATAAGGATATAATATGTTACTTAATACATGTTAACATGTTCAAATAATATTTTAAAACTTCCAATATTTTTATATGATTGAATAAAATTGTGATTGATACTAAAAAGAATTTCAATTTTCTTTTAATTTTTTTAACCTGGCGAGTTTATTGCGATGTGGCAATCTCTTCCAACCAACCAGAAAGATGTTTTTATTCTTCTTATTTCGATGAAAAAAGTTTTCTAATAAGGCAAATAATGTACGATTCAAGCTTTTCAATTTAAAGTTATGGAGGTGATATAAGGAGTATAATACATTTCACTTCGCCGCTTTAGTTATCTTAATTTTTCAATTATCTCTCTCCAGACCAATGTCATGAGAATTTTCACATTTGAAAATATAAAGAAGCACTCAAAAACCACACACAGGATGTGAAAAAAACGTAACCTATATGGGGCAATTCATTTTGTATCGGAACACCTTCTCCAAATGGATACAAACTGCTTTGTAAACTGTCAATAAAAATAAATGGCCAGAAAGTGACTATGAACAAATAAAAGGAGTGGATGTTTAATAACAAACTAGCAACAGTTTGGTTTGTCTATAGAAAAAGGTAACGGAAAGTTGCTAAAGTGTTACTCAAATGTAGAGGTTCCCAAACTGTATTCAAGAGAATTTAGTATTTATCATGTTCCTCGAACAATGAATTTTCAAAATAATTTTATGTTCTATATCTAATGTTCATACCAATGGTAATTTTTATACCATTCAAAATATATTTATTGTAATATAGAAGAAATTTCTAGATTATAATTCGTCGAGAATTTATCTTTAACGTTTTATTTTCTAAAATATTTTTTAAAGCTACTAAAATAACTTTGACCCGAAATCATAGTTTTACTTTAAGTAAGAGAAAAAAGGGGGGTACAAAGAAATATTTTATTTTCACAATATTGTAAAAAAATATCATTTAACGAACAAGGTTCGGTTTATGGAGTGTGTGATTTAAATTAATAATTTCTAAAAACTGTTAAACACCATAAGAATAATAAAAAGTAACAAATAATTTTTTTAGACATAAATAATCCAGCAGAATGAATATTTTCAAATTACTTCATAGTAAAATTTTATAGTTAATCTATATATTCAAGAAAATGTCCAGTCGAAACTCCAAAACAAACTAAACCTAGAATAAAAACATTAAAAGTATTCCATATTTAAAAAATGCTTTTGATTGCTTAAAAATGTGCAAGTTTTGTCAATGAACATTATTGAAGAAGCATACAAATTAAAGATTTGAGGAAATGTTGATACTTAATGAACTGAACCGATTTTGACACTGAATTTGTCCAATTTGTATAAAGACCTTGAATAGGTAATGGAATGTTTTGTCGTTTATAGCAAAAAATTGTAAAATAATATTATTGTTTCAATTTATGAACAATAAAGGTATGGTAATACTCGTATATCTTAAGGGGTTAAAATAAAATATATGATAAAACAATATTATCACAAGATTCGTTGCTTATAAAATTGTTTATCTCTGAAAAAGATTTATTTATGCATAAGTTTTTTAGAACAATTTTAAAAACTCATATCTCGTTGAATTCCTTAAACTTAATACAATTTGCTCTTTGCAAGTCAATATAATATAATTATATAACGTCACTAGAGAGTCTTGCATTGAAAGTTACTTGCTTATGTAACGTCACTAGATAATTTTGTTTTGAATGTTAATTGCTTATAAAAATACGCAGAGCTGAAATGTGCAAGAGTACGCGCGCACTTTTACACACCTTACCATTATTATGTTTTCCGCAATAAATACTAAAGAACCATATATTATTTATAGTTAAGGCATTAACATTGGGGAGGTTTAAAGACATTGTAAGTTGTTTTATCAAACACTATTTATTCCACTTGATGTAACGGTATAACCCTACCGGTTTCAAGGTTTTCACCTCATCATCAGGGAAGCACAAACAAGACTGGGACTGACGCCCCTGATGATGAGGTGAAAACCTTGAAACCAGCAGAGTTATAACATTACATAAAGTGGAATTAACAGTGTTTAATAAAAACAAATTATGTATAATATTTAAGAACCGTTTTACAACAATTTTTTCCCTACAGCAAATTTCAAAACATTGTACAAAAATCAAATCTTTTCCTCCAAAGAAAATTATTTTTTTGGCTTTCTCATTAAAAAAACGAAAAACAACGACTTTTCTTGTAATATCACCGAAAATGTCTTAACTCGACTGTAGACATTAAATTTTTTACTACTTTTCATAATGAAGTTTATAACGTTTCCAGAACCGCATTGCAATTTATTGCATATTTACGAGTTAAAGCTCTTATCTATACAGCTCTGCTTTAAGTTCTCTATATTCTACTGGTAAAGTGAAGATTATCGGATAAACGAGGGGTACTTAAAGTACATCCTTCAAAACAAGAGTTTTAGATAATCGTAGATACAAACCGTATTCTTTGTCAGCTACAATGTAAAGCATTCCTCGTCGTAAAAAGATTCACTGAGGTACTTGTGTGGTTTGTGGTAACTGTAAAAATATACCCTAACAAAATAAACCGCCTTCAACCAAATTAAAGAGCTCTGCATAAGAGCTATGTAAGTACTAAATTATTCAGTATTTTCTTTAAGAAACTCATTAAACTAACGTTCAATTGAATAGTTTCCACTGTTTTTGTTTATCAGATCGTTGTGATAATTAACTCTTTCAAAATAAACTGTATTTAAAGAAATAAAGGGAACAGAACTGTAGTGAAGTAAGTACCAAAGTTGAAATTTGGAAAAGGAAGTAAAAAAGTGTATTTATTTGATATGTTTTTCAGTCACATTCTTAACAGATCAAAATAAACTAAAATAAAGAAATCAAGAAATATTAAATAAATGGTCAAATATTTTGTAATTATAAACTGAGTAAGGCCTAAAGTTACCACTATAAACAATGATAAACCGAACACTTATCACAAGATACTATTTCAAAATATTTTTCGGAGATGTTGCCGTGTTTAGTTGACTTCAATGATGTCCGACGTTTTGAAGGCGTTCAGTTTTTATCCTTAGGAAGATGTCAAAAAAGATAAGCGAATATTCGATAATGTTTTTTGACATCGCCTTACATGGCAACAGCCCCGAAAAACATATTGAAATAGTAGAAAACAGCGATGAGAATCTTCTTACATATCTAACAAAGCACTTGGATAACACTTGTATCTCCAGGACTTAAGCCGCTTTATTAGTGGATTTACTGCGCTGCGCTGTGAGTCATTTTCCTTCTCACGTGACATCGAACCTGAAGTCCGTCGTAGCTTCTATTCTTTTCACATTCGGGTATGTCGCCACCGGCGGCGAAGTCCCTTTGGACAGTTCCTTTTTTGCTCATGCTCATTAAAAAATATAAAAGATCGCGCTGGATGAGAATTTGTTTTTTCCCTCATAATAACTTTGGTGGTGGAGGGATCCTACTAAACTATATTGAAAGACAAAGCATTTCATATTTAATTCTTTTTTCCCAGTCTATCATCAAAACGATATTTTTTTGATTTAAACGAAAAATACTTTTCATTTTTAGATCTATGTTTAGGGAGTGTATTCATCTTCATTAATTCAAATGACCCTTGCAATTTTTCACGAAGTTCACAAAAGGGAGAGAAAAAAGGGAACTGAGAGAAAAACTGTTAAATAAAATCGTTCCCCTCCCAACCTCTATCAACGCAATGAAACAATTTCGCAAATCATCGACAAATAGGACTTGCGAGTGTTGCACACCGGACCCCTCAATTGTTGAGCCAAGGTGGCACGCAACCCATCCGTCCCTTCCTCCCGTCCCTTGCCGCGCCGGGCCCTGAGTAATGGCGCAATAAAGATGTCCCTAATGAATCGCCTGGGCCGAGCACATTCTCTGTTTATCTCCGGGACCCACCCCCATCGGCCCTGGACGGTAATTGTACAGGTTTACCCAGACATGTTTTCTATTTTATCGACAGCCATCAACTGTTATCAACACGTTCTGTACGAGTTATTGACACAACCATAAAATATCGGGAAACCTTTATTCGGGTTTGCCCAAATGTCATCACCTGACATAACTGCAGGGAGGAAATTCGATGGATACAAATGAAAAATCTTCATGGATTGTCATGAATTTGAATAATGGGTACCATCATGAAAAATTGGTTAAAAATTGTACTAAACCATCACTTTGTTTCCCTGTCGGGGTAGGCAGAAGGATCAAAACTTTTATATCGAAGCACACAAAGTCTGGTGCACATTTCCTATCGTGGTACACGTCTTTCGCTTCCTCTACGTCCATACGATTTCTCTTAGTTTTTACATTTATTTCTTTTAAAATATATTTAACTTGATCCAAACATACTTTACTTGGTCTTCGCCTACTACGTCTTCCACTCACATTTGCAATTTATATTGGTGTTGTTAGATGTTCTCCATAAATTCGTTCCACATGCCCATACCATCACAGAGTGATCTACTTCATTCTACTTATTACATCTATCCCTAGTCACTTCACTCCGTATTCAATTTTTTACAGCATTTTTCAGTCCTTTTCAGACTTTTTCTGCCTCCCCGTTTCACTCTCATAATTGAAAGTTGATAGTAAAATACTGTTATGGATTGTCATACTGTTTGGTTTGAGTACATGTGTTTTAGTATCCCATTGGCTTTATTTATTATCACTACATGTCATTGAGTATCCCTCGTAATTATTTTGTCATCATAAAATGCTACTCAAACAGCATATAATCATTATTTGCCCATCCATATATCAAATTTACTTTCCCTTTCGCATTTTTCTATCGAAATTCATTCTAAGATTATTATTCTTCGCTAACACTACAATCTCCTTCAGCTTGCAGTTATCCGTATACATTCCATTCGATATCTGTATGCAACCCATTGACATATGTTATATGGTTCTTTTCCACATAAATACTCATTTATGTAAATATGAAATAATCAGGGTGACATGACATATCCTTACAATATTAAACCACTAATAAAGGCACTGTTTAGTATAATGCATGCTCTACGTATGGCATATAGTGTTGAAAAATTATTTGCTGAAAAATCTATGCTGTTTTTACATATTTTCCCTTTATTTATTCGTGAGACATAAGCATTGAAGAACCGTGTGTTACAGGTTTTAAAACAAATGTTTTAGCAGAAGTAAAACAATATTTCTATTTAAAATTCAAACACGTAAATAAAAAATAGGTTATAATTTTTTTAGTTCCAACAGAATCAGTGACAAGACGGTATTGAAGTTTAGTAATACGATTGGGATTCACTTCGCGATTTACTTGTAATCACGGAGGATTTTATGACAGTCATATAAATATATTCTCTTAACTCGTCCAATGATTTCATATATTATAAAATGGGACGACATTAATATTTTCAGCTTCTTAAAGTATTCTGGTCCAATTGAATATATCGCTTTTTTAGAATTCTATAATATCATTATTATTTTTTACTTTCTTTCAGACGCTGAGTGATGCAGGTTTGAAGCTACTGTTTGCGTTTAAGTTACAAAAGTAAAAGTAATGTTGCGTCATATGAATAGCCACAATGACACTTATGAAGTAACAGGATATGGGAACAAAGTCTAAAATATGAAAGTCTTAAATATGGTTTATGAAAAAATAAGTGCATGACAACAAAAAGTGAAGTGAGGACCTACAAACCATGTATCAGAACTGTTACGACACGTGTTATTGAAACTAGATCTGATACCACACGAATGAAAATATTTCTTACAAAATCACAAGTTAAGCTCTTGAGATGCACAGCTGGAAAATTAAAAATACCGAAGACACCGTAAGACGGGGAAGACAGAAAATATGTTATTGGCGGGATCGCGTTCAAAAAATAGACCAGGATTCCCTATATAGTCTCTCATGGTTATCCCATTATATGCCGACCCACCATGCAGACCCCCGAAGAGGTAGAGAGATAGTTTGAAGTCCACATCCCAGGAATAATGCAGAAATAAAAACGATTTAAAATCTAATGTAAGAAGAAGAACAAAACACACTTCACGCGATAAAAAGTAGTTCAAATAGAAACCGAAGAAACGCCTCAATTGAAACCAACCGTCAAGATAACACAATTTATATCGTATTAAAGAGGACTTGATATGTTTTTAAACAAACTATACCTATTTCAGAGGAAATAAAATTACCCCTGGCGAGTGTTAAGACTAACCAGGCACCGGAAAATACGCTGGTGGTAGTGGGTTGATATGAAACTATAGTGTAGATCAGAGGTCGACATACAGTCGATCGCGGTCGACTGACAAATGTTACCATTCCTTAATTTTATATTTATAAAATTTTTCAATTTTTTTTCATTTCTAATTACTTCATAAGACTTGCGCATGAGGGGTTTACATTTGTTTCATAATAGATCCCAAACAAAATTAAAATGAGGTTTAACTCTTCATGAACAGTTGTACTCGTATAACCAGCATGTTAGTTCCCAACGTACAACGTGTAACGTACCTGCTTCAGAGATGACCTCCGTGTAAAAGTTAGCAAGAAGTTTGACTTTCACCCAGGGGAGGGGAGTTCGGGCTAGAATTCCGATGGCACCGGAAACAAAAAAATTAAAAGAGCCCTAGTCCTGCAAAAAGAACAGTTCTTGCACGCGCCGAATACGTGTGTGAGTACAATCTCTTCATGTATGGTAGTGATACCAACATGAAAGAGCATTTACAAACCACGAGTTCCGTTTCTACTCTAATGGCTCTAAGTCCGAAAGCTCTATTACTGAGGCCGAAGACAATATTGTCTCCCAGCGACGCTCTTCAATATGTCTGAATCATCAATTTGGATATATAATATAAAGGGGTACCATACAAAAGAATAAGAGGGGCCCAATATACAAAGGTTCAGAAAATAGGAACGAAAATAATGTCTCCAAAACCTTCTCCCTTTTTAATTATATAAGTATTCCAATTTAATTAGATGTGGTGTAACCTCTCCTGATGAAATATGATCAAATGTTAATAACAAGTAATAATTTGCACTCAAAATATGATATTGAAATTATATTGATAAATCTTATCAATAGAATTTCAATAATCAATTTCGGTAAAAAAAATATGCATCTATTATGTAATTTTCATTAGATTATGTTGCTAATCCTATCTTAATATTGTCAAGAAATATCAGGAATAATATGACAGAACAGCAATTTTTTATTTCACAAAAAAATAACGTTTCGGCACTAGCATTGTCTTTTTTTCACAGTTGTTCTAGTGGTTTTTATGGTTCGCCAACCACTGGTGTAAATGGATACCAATATACGAGTATGCTGTAGTCATGTACCAAGGTATAGTGTAGATAGAATTCAAGGTAGGGTATGAAAACATACCAAGATGCTATGTCGCGCTGCACCATCATTAGGTGCTGGGAATAGGCCAGCTGCCAATGACTATCCATTCTTCCCATCCTTCTACCCACTTCTTACTTTCCACTGGCTACTGGCTACCTACTCGTCCGTTAATATCATAAACGTAATTGAAAAGGGAGATACTAAGACAGGGCTCTGAAAAGCTTGTTTTTAGATCAGAGATGAAATTTATTTTTCTTTTATTAAAAATATAATCGTAGCTCGTATTATCTAAATTGTAATTTACATAAGGTTAATTATAATTTACATAACGGTTGTTTTTATAATACGTAGAAATATTTCTTTTTTTTTTTTAATATGTTTTTTTTCGTTCAACGATATAATAAATGCTTACTCTTTTTTTTTTCACATAAATGCTTACTCTTATTTTTTAAAACTTCTCCTCTTTATAAATAATTAAGCTTATGTGAACATTTATTTCATCGTAATAAAAATAATAAAAGGAAAATTTATAAAGCACCGTTTGAAGAGCACACTCTTCCCAAGGGTGCTCCAACTACACTTTCGTTGCACATAGTACAACCTGATAGATTTATTGCCATGTAGCAATATTTTCCAACTAATTAAAGATATATTAATTGCGGCTAAATTGAAAACTGAAAATATAAAGGAAGGCTAAAGTGAGACTGAAACTCTTTTCTAAAAGAACCGGCAACCCGCGGTTTGAGAGACGTGCTTTTTACCAACTAGGCCATGGGCATCGTTAAAATATATCCACATCCTACAGATTAATAATAAAAAACCACAAATATATATAGACTTTTCCAGAAAAAACTCCAAATTTTATTTTTCATACTACTAATTCCACATTTGATTCCTTTTTTACCTACTACTTAGGTATATGAAATTTCAGAAAAACTTTCTTTAATTCATATTTTTATTGCTTTCCCTATTCATTTTTTTAGGAATCAGTGAGACTGAGAAATTAAGTATTTTTGATTGGTTTTATTTCACATTTTCATGTATCCTTACATCAGTTGAATTTTTGCAAAGTTGTTTTATTCCTATAAACCAGCTTTCTTCATAACAAATTATTTTCGATTAATAACAGTGACGTCCGTCGCTTAGTTGGTAAGAGCTTGACTCTAAACCCAGAGGTTGTGGGTACCATTCCGATTTGTATCTTAATGTCAGACCTCATTCTACCTGAATGTATGTAACGCTTATTATCTGTATTTTGAAAATTCTTTAAAAAAACTTCATGTAGGTGATTTTTTTGAGAAAAAGAAATATGTAAATATTCTTATTATAATTATTTATAACTAAAAAGTTTCCGCTACAGGAAGCTCTTTAACCACAATTATTTTTAATTTCCTGTTGTATAATAAAACTTATAAATGATAATTAAGTTTCCTCGCTGACTTCATTCTGAAATAAAATATAATTTTTTTTTATCACTGACTTCATTCCAAATTTAAATACAATTAAGTTTGCTCGCTGACTTCATTGTGAAATAAAATATAATTTAGTTTCCTCGCTGACTTCGTTCTGAAATGAAATATAATTTAGTTTCATCGCTGACTCCATTCCGAAATAAAATATGATTAAGTTTCCTCGCTGACTTCATTCTGAAATGAAATATAATTTAGTTTCATCGCTGACTTCATTCTGAAGTAAAATATAAATAAGTTTCCTCGCTGACTTCATTCTGAAATAAAATGTACAAAAAAATTACTGAGTAAAAATTTACATATATTTATGAAAAAATCATGAGTTTTAATGAAATACAATAAGACAATATATATTCATACATGAATTGTGCGTATTTCACAAATATGAGACAGAAAAGTTTCTTGTTCAATTGTCATTGAAGATGTAACATTTTACACCAAGTTGTATTTTTACTCTATTCTGCATGTTTTATATTTCTTCTACTCAAATAGGTAAAACCATAATTCTTGCTTAGAACGGTGAAAATATTCGTCATGGTTATTTATTAATGTTAAAGCCAGCAAAAATTTGGTTTATTGCCTTGAATAATAATAAAATTAAACTGTTTTAAATGAATCCTTAAATTATATGCAAATTGAATAAATGTTTGTTTATTTTAATTTATAATGAGGAATATTCAGATTTCAAAACAATTTAACTATTCCAAAAATATATACACGAAACTTAATACCCTCCAAATTATTCCACCCCTGAGCACAAACTGACTCACGTTACCGCGGTCGTAAACGAAAAACGCGAAGCGTTTGTTGTCTATGGAGGATACATGTCGGTAGACGCTCATTAAAATTTGCGAGCATGTTTTTTTTGGAAGAAACGATATTTGGTTCTATGTTTTTTTCTGAATTCTCGTATGGCACGAATCCTTTACTCTTATGAGCTCTCTCGCACGCTTGAAGAACATAATACGATTTTATACTAAACCCTAATAAATAAGTATGGTCACCTTCATAATCTCGATTTTTCATATAATAGGTGAAGGTTTGTAACTAAGTTGAGGTTAAGTCTTTTATTTCCACGCTAGAGGCAGATTTCGAAGTCGGACGAACACAATTTCCTAGTGTTTTTGTATTTTATAATGTAATTTCTTACATTTTGCCAACAGCTGCTGTTTAAAAAACACTCGAAACTCGTTATGTGCTTCTCTCCTCGGAAATTCAAGTTATTTTTCCCCCTTGTTTTCAATGGTATTTGTTCCATTCGAATTAAAAAAAAGCATAAGCTTTATTTTCATTTTATCGAATTTACAATAAAGCATAAAGATACGTTTTACCATTTAATTTAAATTACAATTTAAAAAATAAAAACCATTTTACTGTAATTTAACTACTCAACATACTACAACATTGTGTACCTCTTTCACAACTAATACAAGTCACTTTATCTGAACAACCAATTTATGTCATTCAACAGCCAATCTACGTCAGATTTCATTTTTAGGAGGGTGTATTAATTTTGCTTTGACGTGACATCTTGTGACGATGTGACTTGATGAATTTAGGAAGTACACTAAAATACTTACGAGAAATATTTTTATCATACATTTAAAATGTAATAATTTTATTTGAAAACTGGTTGAATCTTCAACTTATTGCAGTTTTTCACTCTCTGTAAAAAAACGATGTATAAATTTAAGGGTTAGCGGTATATAAACTTAAAGATTTATTTTTTATTTATAGAAGAATATTAATCATTTTTAAAACGTTTATTAATATTGGTTTCAGAAATATTAAAAGTTCGGTTTCATCTAGTGTAAATATTTTTTTAAATTTCATTAATTTTATTTCTATAATACTCACCATCACACCTTAAACTAACTTGATAGTGAAGGCAAAGAGAGCAGCAGACAAGACATTGTGTATACGTTTTGCCTTTTCGTCATTCAGTTTCACAGTTTGTCAAATACATATTATGAGTGTACCCGTATCTCTTTCTTTAATATTGATAGAAAAAAATATTTCTAAAGACAGTAAATAAAATATTTCTAATTATTTTCTTGAATCATTCGTTTGGTGTTCCTCGACGTATTTGAATTAGCAATGCGGATATATTGTAGAGCGTGACCGGGAGACAAAATATATCATCGAGCCATCGAATTTAGAATCGTTGAAGAAGGCACGGAACTCGCAGTTGGTCATCGCACGTGATGATATAACACCACTCCAGTATTACTACTGAATTAATACTTTACCAGACTGAGACTCTTTTTTTATTATTTTTCCGGCTATCATTGAGAATCGAATCTGAAACCCCCGGGAAGACATCAAGCATCTTATCAACTAAGCCACGGAGATTAAACACGTACTTAAAGCTCAATATCAAACGTTATCGTCATTATTTTTTAAATCTATTTTGAAAAGATATTTGCTACTGAAACAAGGTCACTTTTTTATAAAAATACTCAAACATAAATGAGTGAATTGTTTCTCACAATGAGATGGCCTAGTGTTCCACCCATCCTGCACTCACAATGAGATGGCCTAGTGTTCCACCCATCCTGCCCTTGACAATTTGTGGAAACAAAACAATTTTGTTAAAAATATTACTGCGGCAATGAAAGCTTAATATAATATTTTACTTTCTCACATTACGTCAAAGCTTTGTGTGAAAGCTGGAACTTTGCGAGTATATAAAATATAACAACTTTTTTTTTATTTTCTATTCCTTTCTTTCATATCTTAATGGTCCAACCCATTCTACTCTTTCACATCACATTTACTAAATGTATCGACATCATGAAAAGTAGTGTCTCTTTATTTTTCGCTCTGGAAAGATATATTTTTATTTACTCTGAAACATCTTCATTTTTCTTTTACATTTTTTTTCACGATATTTCATCTGAAATATGAACCTTCGTGACATTTCAAATGAAATGTTTTTTTAAGAGGAACGCGTGTGTAAAAGATCTCGTAATATTAAATTGATATAAACGAGTTTTTTATAATTAATTTAACTATTCGAAGGGTTTCATTTTTGCAAAGAATAAAATGGGTTTGAGACACACACAAACATATTATCGCGCCGTATTCTAATTTCAATTTAATTTATATCTAATTTAATCATAATTATAAATTTCGTTGAAGATATTTTCCATTTAAAGATCGGTTGTTAATTTTTAATGCTTCATTACTTGAAACTTTCAATCATCTCAAAATAGGTTTTAGCACTTCATTTCCGTTTGTTCTATTGACTCTTATGTATACATTCTTGGCTTTAAGAGTGCTAGCACTAAACATTCAGGTATAGGTGATTTGCCTATACGTTATTGTAAAACAACGTTTTTGTAAAACTAATCATTTTTAAAATAAGAGCTTTCAAATATTGGTATTTTTAATTATAAATATATATGCGTTGAACTATAATAAAATTTTAAATGTCGATTTATTTTGAAAATGTCTTCAATTTGAAGGTGAAATTTGTATAAACTTACAATAATTAAATAAAACATGCATTTACTATATAGACATAATTTTTTTTTCATATTTGAAATTTATTTTGCGCTTACAGAGCCATGAAATAAAATATACAAAAACTTATTAATAAATGCAAGGACTGTATTTAAACTATCGAAAAACTGTTTGTAAGAAATTAGAAAAACATTTTGGAAGAAATTAAACATCCAACCAATATTTTTTCAAGTGTTTTGGCTTCTGAGTTTTATTTCGGTCACCTTAAGAAAACTTCAAGAATTTGCACTATGCAACTACTATACACTAGAACAATAATACATGTAGATAAAAAAGTATTTCATGTAAAATCAGTATCGGAAGTCGAACTAGAGACGTTTGGGTGCTAAGCAAGCATGCTGACTACTGGGCTACGACGCCAACTTTATGGAAAAAAAATCTGGAGGGAACAAAAATTGTTCGACAATAAAATCACTAGGTCAAAAACTCAATAACTGGTAAAAAAAAACATTTTTCATCACTTATCAAAGAGTTATAAGTACTCGGGGTAACGAAATATATATACAACTATTTTAATATAAGCCAAAAAACGGGTAACGTACTAACGTTTAAAGGTTTTCAGTCCCTTGATTTTAAAAAGGTGGTTAAATAATGTAAAAAAATATTTTTCAATATATTCTCCTTGTAAAATTCATTTTTAAGAAAGATGAATTAATTTTCTGAAAAAATATTTTGAAGTTTTGTTCTCAAAATGGCGTTAAACTGTAAATATTACTTTTTTGTTACTTTTAATTTTATTTTCGCGCACATCGGATTTCAGTTCTGGAATTAAAAAATAATCAATAGAAGCCAATATTTTCGTATAGAATATGACGGAGAAGATTTTCCGTCGACAGCATTCAAATATCATTTTGTTTCTGCCGGATTTTTCTCTTCTTTGGATAGAAACTTGATAACGTAATATTCAATTTTTAACATTTGAAAACATAACGAAACAACGCGTTTTCTATCGGCCCCAGTTGGCATACTACTCAAGGTAGAAATAACAAATTTTAACTTAACATCGCCTGACCATTCGACGTGGCAGGCGTGGCCTGAATAAGCTAGAGTGTGTCCATGTCCATACACACTCTAGCTTATTCAGGTTGATTGTACGAGATTTTCGTAAGAGATTTTCGCATGGCAATAAATAAACTCGCCAGTAAATATACTACATACAATAAAAGCGTAATAGAATACAAATCCAAGATTTCAGCATTACGGCTCTGTACGCGTACTACATTATTTTAATAGAGAAAATTCTTTAAATTATTTATTGAAGAATAATAAACGTAATGGTTTTAAAATATCTTAAAACAAAAAATGTACAATTTACAAAGCTCAAAATGTTGAACATAAGAATGAAACCGTTTTAATAACTAGTACACTCAGCTATAAATATGATAATTACCAGTGCACTCAGCTATAAATCTGATAATATCATGAAATGTATATAATAAAGCTCTAAAGGAGCAACTTTGCATTCACTATGAAACGGAAGTAGAATCTCTGTTAGAGCATTGAATTTACCATTCGTCTGTGACAATCCTTAAAACAAACCATTCGCCGCACGATTTGCAAACACAAAGAGTTGCTTTCCATTTAACAGTCCCAGCACACACAGGTGGGCCTGCATTATTCGAGCACAAGCACTCTGCAGCATGCGCAGCTTAGTTTGCCTGCTGCATTATTTTCTTTTTTTGTTCCAGTAAATACAGAGCGATGAAGCGTTGTTTCGCCCGAAGAATTGCTCTGGAGTTATACTTTAATGATATGTAAACACGTCATACTCGTACAATGTGTCATGCAGATTGTGTCGATTTCAAAGCTGTTCTCGTCGTCATTATATTTTATTATTCATATTTATAGAATTATTTTGTTCTCTTAACTCGTCAATTGCGAGATTACATTGATAGTTCTAATTGTATTGAAAATAGAAAAAAATATGCGAAAGCATACCATTGCGCCATTTCTTTTAACAGAGTCGATAATGAGGAGAAAACGTGAAACATTCCATAATTCAAAACTAGATCCAACCAATTTTTTTTATTTTCCTCTATAACGGCTCTCGCACGTGCAGTTAGTAAAAAAACTTGTGCAGTAATTAAAACGCTTGGCTTCAAACCCAGGGGTGTCGGATTTGACAGTACTTGGCACGCAAACAATAGAGTGTTTTTTTTGTTCATAATATACATTTTAACGCCTTTCTGGTTTGTTGAAAGAAATCATCAGTCAGCCTTTCACCACCTATTCGTTTAACATGTTCAAATCTTCTCAGCATGCTCTTTTTACCCTTCGTTACCCATTCCTCTTGATTTCAACTATAATCTGGGGGTTTTAAGATGGATTTTTGGCGCAGTTTAAAGCAACACCAATGGATATCAATAACCTTTGAGTTTTACTTTAATTTTACTATTTTCTAAAATCCAGGCGCATGTATTTTTCCGTACTCGTATTTGACTTAATTCTTGAAACTGTGTTAGCTTAAAATCCGTCTATCCAAAAACACTAAAATAACTGTATTTTATATTGTACTCGTATATTGGCGCTAATTATAATAATGTTAGTGGATTGCCTTAAAATCTATTTATAATAAAAGTATTTGAAATAGTATAAAAATTATTTTGATCATTTGTGGGGTACAAACATAATGAAGATATACAACCAAATTATGTACTTTTAAAAATAAATCATATTCTCAACTTTTTTACTATTGGCTTTAAAATGCCAATCTGGAAATTAGTGTAGTACTGTAACGTATTTACAATGTCAAGCACCCTATGTCCAACAGTATTATGTATATATCTGGAAATCAGTGTAGTATTCGAAGATATTTAAAATTTCAAGTGCCCTGTGTCAAGCAATCATATATCTGGAAATTAGAATAGTATTCAAACAAATGTTTAATGTTAAATGCCCTGCGTGAAACAATATAATATCTGACCATATTTGAAATTTCAGGTATATATTATATTTTAATAGCATTCGACCATATTTTAAATTTCAGGTGTCATGTATCAAACAATACTTTATCTGGAAATAAGTATAGTAAGAACACATTTCAATTTCAAGTGACATGTGTCAAGCAATATTTTATCTGGAAATACGAGTAAGTAGTGTTCGAATATATTTTAAGTTTCAAGTGCTGTTAAAGAAATTAGTCAAATATTCTAACATATTTTAAATTTCAAGTGCCTTTGTCAAACAATATTATATCATGAAGTGAATGATTCGAAGAGATTTAATATTTTAAGTACCCTGTGTCAAACAATACGTTAAAGCGAACAAGAAGATCGAATGATCACCATTAACAATCCTCGAGATCCAATATCTTAAACCCTAACCAATGTCCAATAACACTTTTCCGTATGCAATTCGTCCACATTCCTAACCTTTTCATTCGCACCCTTTTTCTGTCTTAAATTAGAAATTCCAATATTCTCCATCTATAATTTACCCCTTCTTGTTTATCCGAAGAATAAACGTCAATATAGAATGCAATTAAAAACTATGTATACTTCAGTTTTCATTAAAAATCGTATTTTCGAATTGTTTATCTTTATTCATGAATTCATCAATACATATAATGTTCCAAATTTGCAAAAAGATATAGAGAACTACTACCGTTTTCCCTCTCTGTATGAAATATGTGGAGGTCACAAACTCCTCCACACAAACTGATCGCCGTCTTGACATGATTCAGCTTTCATGGAAACAACGTCATAAGACTTGCGCTTCTGTTCATTCGTCGTTCCAGATGTTCATTCATAATTCCTTCATATGGTATCTTCAACATAGCGGCATCATTTGCCTAGCGCATCGAGTTTTATTTTTATTTGCGTGATACCCTTCAGCGCATTCAAACTGGCATTCGGACATATTGGGAGGTAATATTGTCCTCGGCCCCGTTAATCGAGCCTTCGGAGGTTATAGAACCACCGGAGTAGTCACAGAACTCGCGGTTGTTACGGTGGTCGCAATATTATCCCGCTCGCACAAACAAGTCTAGCTCGAGTGAGTATAGTTAGTTACCAGGCGAACTTTTTTACCCGTCTGAGACGAGACCCTTTAATTTTGTTACGATTTCAAAACCCCCGTGTGGAAGTATTGCATCTTACCAACTAGAGCGTCGAGGTCGAAGAGTATTTTTACAAATCTTTTACTAGCTTGGGATACCTTCAATCTTTTTTTGATATAATTGAGATTCAAACCCGAAACTTTCGAGTGGAAGACAAGTGGCTCAGTCCCTAGCCTTGTATTAAAAATATAATATTTCCAAACTAACATCTTCTACGAGGAACAGCTTGAATTATTTATTCGAGGTATTCTAGCGAATGTGAGTCGTAAACCAATTTCGTCTTCAGTTCTAATAGTTTCATACGTTGGACGACATTTCACAGTCGCTGTAACGGCGAAGCAGGAGCGCTCGAGACGAGTTATACAAGTACTTTTATAATATGTCCACTTGATGTGTACACGCTTCGCTCTACAAATATAATGACGTCATTTCATGCAATTTCCCTCTGTCAGAGTTTGATATCCAGGTAGAAGTATCCTTCACATAAAAGCGAAGGAAATAGTTGAAACGGAACAAACATAAAGGCGCAGATGTATCTTGGCTAATATAAAATCCCTGTAAGAGCTCAATAGAGATTGGGAATCGCTCAAGAAAAATGTACATTTTGTTTTTAATAGAAGCAATTAAGATATATTTTAATCATCATTCAGGTATCGAGTTATTTACACAGAATAACTTACATTCACATAACACTTTGTCGAAGCATTTGGGTACTAATTAAAGTATGACAGTTGCTATCCATAATACAATATTTTAAATTTACATTGTTTTAATGGAGACGCTTTTTAAAAAGATTTGTTGAGGATAATGGAGGCAAAAGATAGCGGGCAATATATAGCGGATAGAAAAGTTTATTACAGAGTTACTAAAAGTATTTCCAAAAAAAATTATCTGTACTCGATTTCATATTTGTACGTAACATCATTTAGCGATGTCCGTCTCTCCAATTTATTTTTAGTCCGTCTCTCCAATTTCTTCATAAAATAGTAAAGATAATATAATTTTAATTACTGAAAAGTATCGCCTTTAATTACAAATTTTTCAATGAATATATGATGTTACTTTTTATCGTTAAGTTTAGTACTGACTTATTTTTACTATTATTTTAATATTTTCCAAATTTGTAATCGTTGAGAATTGATAAAATGAATATGTATACTTTTTTTTAATTTTCCACAGTACAAAATTTAAAACTTATTTTAGCGTTTCAATCTAAAGGCAAATACAAGACACAACGATAGTACATTTGTAGACGTTTAAATTTCCCTCTAGTTGTAGGCATAAAAAAGCTTGGGAACGCACTAAAAAACTACACTTTAATTTTCTTGACTTCAGAAAAATAAGAATTTTCAGCTTCGTACTGAGAGACTTGGGTTCTGTGTTAAAGATTAAAACTGAAAAATAATGAATGGGGGATAACTTCATAACTGAAAAAAGATGAGTAGTCATGTATCTTCATCTTCCTAGTGTCATGTCAGGTCCCCCCCCCCCCCACCCAACGTCGACTATCACCTGAGAGTAAGCATCTTTGTCCCCGGCGCGGCATTCCGAAAAATGTTCCCAATGCTCCTTATACCAGTCCAATCACGTATATTGTGGAGCCAGGCGATTTTCCTCCGGCCAACACCTCTTCGACCCTCTATTTTGCCTTGGATGATCAGGTGCAGTAATTTGTACTTTTCTCCTCTAAGTACATGGCCCAAATAGGGCACCTTTCGGATTTTAATATGAGTCAGGAACTCTATATCAACTTTGGTTCTTTGAAGAACCCTTGTGTTGCTGACCATTTCCGTCCAGGGTATCCGGAGCATTCTCCGGTGTATCCACATTTCGAATGCTTCCAGTCGGTTCATACTACCAACTTTGAGGGTCCATGATTCCACTCCATATAATAACACTGACCAAACGTAGCATTGGACTAACCGTTGTCGAAGTTTCAAGTTTAGATTATCATGGCAGAACACGCTTCTCATTTTGTTAAAAGCCGCACTTCTGCTTCTGGGTTGAGGTTTTCCACTAGGATACTTTCGAGGCATTAAAATTTTTTCACTCTCTCTATATCAGCACCGCTCAATGTAAGACGTGCTCCTGCGTGATCCTGCCGGCCAAACACCATGAACTTAGTTTAACTCACGTTCATGTTCAGCCGCAGCTTCACACCGGCTTCATTAATTCTATGTTATCTATAAGCGTTTGAAGGTCGTCAATACTGTCTGCCAGAAGAACCGTATTATCTACGTACCTGATGTTATTGACGAATACACCATTCACTTTGACACCACAAATCAAGTTATATAGTGCTTCCTTGAAAACTATATCAGAGTATAGATTGAATAACATAGGTGACCAAATACAAACTTGACGAACTCCACGTTGAATTGGTATACCTTTTGATTTGTTATTTTCCAATTTAATGACAGCTTCTTGGTTCTAGTACAGGTTTGAATAATATTTATATCCTTATCATCTATACCCCGTTCTTGAAGCATCTTAACAAGGTCTGCGTATTTCACTCTATCGAATGCTTTCTCGTAATCGATGAAACAGGCAAAAATGTATTTCCGTTGGTCTCGGCATTTCTGCAATAGCACGTTTATTGCTAATAACGCTTCTCGTGTTCTAAAGCCATTCCTGAAGCCGAATTGAGAATTATCCAGGTCACGCTCACACTTCAGCCTTATTCTTGAATGTATAATCCTTAAGAACTTTCTCGGGACGGCTGGTGATAAACAAGCATACTTACTACGTAAGCACGACGCAAACAAAATATCTGATTTTGACTAAAATTACTTGAGGTCTGCTATTTACAGTAATTATGAGTATATTAATACATTATGTAGAACGCAAAAAACGTTTTTTTCCCCTCAAGGATTAACCTGATTACCTAATCCTATTTCATTTTTCTTAAAGTGCTTTAAAATAATTAAAATAAGGTAATATGAATTCCAATGCTCGACCGAATTAGGTAAATTCTAAATATAAATATTACGTCGGCGTTTCACCTTACTTGTCATAATATTATATTTATATTATAATATAATGCACTTGACTCTCTAATAATACAATGTATCATATGCTGGTTGCTCTTACATTTTAAACGAACCTTATTTAAATCATCAGCAAGACGTTACCGAGAACCTTTACATTATTTTAGCTCCATGTCATAAAAAGACCTGGGAATCTTGTGATATTTATTACCACTGTTTTACACGACAGCACTTCAAGAATTTAGGTTAATCCCAGGATAACAATAAAATCAGATTAAGACAGACTTTCAAGTAACGCGGAATTGCCAGGAATCGAACACAGGGCGCCTGGGTATTATTTTTATAAGAACAACTGGAGTATATCACATACATATTCGTATTTCCAACATAAGATAAAATATTTTTTCTCCCTTTGTGAAATATTCTGATGGACATTGACTCACTTTTGTTTAGGTATTTAAAATAATGACAAGATAAAATAAAGTTTGTTCAAAATATTACAATTTTATGATTTTCATTCAGATTTGGATATTCACAGCAAGTGAACAATGATTATTGTTCATCTAGAAAACAAAATGTGTTCTAAAAACACAATCACAGTAAGCTATCAAAATTTAAAATAATACCACGTTTATGAAATAATATTACTAATTGTATACCTTTATTTCATAAGAAATTGGAAACCTTCTTTACACTTTACACATGGAAGAAATAATCATAAATTTAACTGTAGAGTGTCATCCCACCTATTTTATATTTAAATAAAATTTAAACGAGTTGCCTAAAGAAGAACAGTATATAAATTGTACGTATTATATCAGTGTCAATAATTATCATTGTTTAACTTCGCTTTCATTAAAAATTTCAAATTGTGAATAAATTAGCGCTAGTTTTCAGTTACAGGCCAAATAACTTACAAAGCAGAAAGTCATTTCGCTTAAATAAAGCGCTTCTGAAATTCTCTCCTATCTTACTTTCTCTATCAAAGGTTTCAGAATCTCTCATTATATTCCAGATTCCACTTTAACTTTTGAAGAGCTTCTTGGATACAGGAAATATATATTCTTCTACAAAATATCGCACAAGAGATGTCAGTATTTATAAGTGCCGTCTCTAATTCACAAACTTTAATTAATTGCATATCAGAAATGGCATTCATCAAAAACTATATTCTTCTATTTGGTGTTGTAACTAGGTTAATGCGACTTCATTCATTGTATTGAATTAACAATTTCTTTGGCCTAGTTGGTAAGACGCTTGTTTTCTTCCTTGAATGTCGGGTTTGGTTCCACAAAAATTAAAAAATTAAAAATGTAAAAATACTTGCACGCATTAGACATGTGCGAGTATCGTGGCTCCTTCTCGTGCAATAGTACTGCAAACATTAGCAATTACGAACAACGAGTTTCTGGACGTAAACAAGAAGTGGTGTGGCCCGTCGTCTCTCCTTGACTTACGAGTACATCTCAAAGGCGTCGCCGGAACTAGATATTTCATATCAAAAATGGCGACACTAGCTGTATTACTCTAACTAGTGCATTCGCCGTATCGTTTGTCTCGCTCAAAATTTTGAATTCGCTCTTTAATTTCAGAAATTAATGTTTTAAAATTATTTTTAAAGAAGTAGTAGATATGTATTGTACTATTTTGAAATCCTGACTAAACAGGCCAACTTTTGATGTAACTTGCCAGGTTAGCGTAGTACATTATTTTTACAGTATGATGAGTTAAAGTTGGTTGATAAAAAATATTATTTTTTATGATCGGACAAAAACAATTTTTTTTTCAAACGTGCAATTTTTTTTTGTTTTATATCTGACTCCGACTAATAGCAGGTCTATCTAGGATTGCGATACAACCATTAAAATCATAAAATATGGCAATTTTTAGTCACAATATACAAACATTCGGCTCAGGGTAGCTACTTTTACAATTTTCGAAGAAATGCCTATAACTCGAAAAGTATAAGACTTTTTCAAAAAAAAAATTTTCTCATAAGCTGGCCTCTTCCTCGATACCGGCTTGAAGTTGCCCTTTGGGACACCCTGTATATATATATATATATATATATATATATATATATATATATATATATATATATATATATATATATATATATATATATATATATATATATATATTTATATGTTTATTTTAGGTTTTCAGTTACTTCGCGAACTGTAAATATTGGATTCTGACATCAGATCTACCTGGAGATCCATCAGCAGCTTCCTTACAGCATTTTTTGGCCTGGATGACTCTTTAGTAACATAGTTCTCTGTTTTGGATATACAGGAGACGGTATCTATTTTAATTGGTATTTTGTGGGCTTATGACCACCTTTGAAGGCTGAGTTAAGTGCTCACTTTATGCCTAGGCAACATTCCTCATTATACCATAGATTCATCTCTATACATCATTTAAATGTTTTTATTCTTAGTGCAGACAAGATGGTTTTTAGTCTTTATGCCATTTGTTGACGAACCATGGTAAGATTTTTTTTATTAACAGATGTTGAGGAAACCTCTTTATTCTGTCAATACCACATCATTGTTTGTTATACAAGCCGGATATTTTTTGGCTATTGACAAAGCCCATTACACTTATGTAGAGGGGTAATATGTGATTTTTGGTTTGGTTATAGCGAAGGGTTATATATGTTTATTTTAGGTTTTCAGTTACTTCGCGAACTGTAAATATTGGATTCTGACATCAGATCTACCTGGAGATCCATCAGCAGCTTCCTTACAGCATTTTTTGGCCTGGATGACTCTTTAGTAACATAGTTCTCTGTTTTGGATATACAGGAGACGATGTCAGAATTTCTGATGTCAGAATCCAATATTTACAGTTCGCGAAGTAACTGAAAACCTAAAATAAACATATATAACCCTTCGCTATAACCAAACCAAAAATCACATATTACCCTCTACATAAGTGTAATGGGCTTTGTCAAAAGCCAAAAAATATCCGGCTTGTATAAACAAACAATGATGTGGTATTGACAGAATAAAGAGGTTTCCTCAACATCTGTTAATAAAAAAAATCTTACCATGGTTCGTCAACAAATGGCATAAAGACTAAAAACCATCTTGTCTGCACTAAGAATAAAAACATTTAAATGATGTATAGAGATGAATCTATGGTATAATGAGGAATGTTGCCTAGGCATAAAGTGAGCACTTAACTCAGCCTTCAAAGGTGGTCATAAGCCCACAAAATACCAATTAAAATAGATACCGTCTCCTGTATATCCAAAAC
>CATKWJ010000762.1:0-45232 GCA_949825065.1 Odontocerum albicorne
CATCATTTGGAGCAACAAAAATCATTCAGAATGAGAATGGTCGCAATTTTTAATCAACGTTTAAGATTCAGGGCCAAGTATATCATCAAATTGGTTCTTTTATCTCAATGCCTGATGCCGATCCAAAATTCTTGCAAATCTACTTCATGGGTGATAAGGATCGTCATCAAAGCAGACAAAGTACCATCTGGAGAGCACGCGGGCCAATACAATGCACCAACCGTTAATGACGTTGCAGTTGTTATGGTTATCGACGCATATGAACGTCGAGATATACGGATTCAACACAGAGATAACACGGTGCAGACAATATCGATGTTGACGCTATTAATTTTAAAATACAACAGTCATTGCCTGGCAATGAGATGTCGTTCAAATCGATCGACACCGTTGTCGATCCTGACGAAGCAGTCAACTATCCTGTTGAATTATTTAATTCACTGGATTTACCGGGAATGCTACCACATAACTTGCGATTAAAAATTGGTTCACCAATCATTTTGCTTCGGAATTTAAATGCACCTAAGCTATGCAATGGCACGCGATTGGTCATAAAAAAAATCATGGGAAATGTTCCTGAAACAACCATTTTGAACAGAAAGTTTCAATGTGAAGTTATTCTCCTGCCACTGATCCCAATGATCCCTTCAGACTCACCCATTCCAATCAGACGCCTGCAATTTCTAATTCGCTTGGCATTCGCAATGACTATTAATAAGTTACAAGAGCAAACAATGTCCATTTGTGGGTTGGATCTAGAAAATCCATGCTTTTCACATGGCCAATTATATGTTGCGTGCTCTCGCGTTGGTAAACCATCAAGTTTGATCATTTATACACCTCATGGATTGAAGAAAAACATTGTTCATCAACTCACATTAAGATAATAACAAAACAAAATTTATTTCTGTTAGTATAACGATTAAACATTTATTTTAATACTTTACTTTTTTACATTAATAAAAAATATGACTGTCATGGAAATGAATTGAGTTTTTTTTGTTTGGTATTATTTAATCACAATGAAAATCGTTTAAATATGCATCGTATGTTATTGGTAAGGCGTCACATTCTTCTGCTACTCGCAGTCCATCTTCGGTGTGCATATGGTTCAGAAAACAGAAGAATTATATATAAGTATATAGTTTATCGAAAATTCCAATATCGAAAAAACGTTTGCTGAACCCGCTAATAGCAGGCAAGCCAACGTTCGGGCAGGACAACGTCTGCCGGGTCAGCTAGTATATATATATATATATATATATATATATATATATATATATATATATATATATATATATATATATATATATATATATATATATATATATATATATATATATATATATATATATATATATATATATATATATATATATATATATATATATATATATATATATATATATATATATATATATATATATATATATATATATATATATATATATATATATATATATATATATATATATATATATATATATATATATATATATATATATATATATATATATATATATATATATATATATATATATATATATATATATATATATATATATATATATATATATATATATATATATATATATATATATATATATATATATATATATATATATATATATATATATATATATATATATATATATATATATATATATATATATATATATATATATATATATATATATATATATATATATATATATATATATATATATATATATATATATATATATATATATATATATATATATATATATATATATATATATATATATATATATATATATATATATATATATATATATATATATATATATATATATATATATATATATATATATATATATATATATATATATATATATATATATATATATATATATATATATATATATATATATATATATATATATATATATATATATATATATATATATATATATATATATATATATATATATATATATATATATATATATATATATATATATATATATATATATATATATATATATATATATATATATATATATATATATATATATATATATATATATATATATATATATATATATATATATATATATATATATATATATATATATATATATATATATATATATATATATATATATATATATATATATATATATATATATATATATATATATATATATATATATATATATATATATATATATATATATATATATATATATATATATATATATATATATATATATATATATATATATATATATATATATATATATATATATATATATATATATATATATATATATATATATATATATATATATATATATATATATATATATATATATATATATATATATATATATATATATATATATATATATATATATATATATATATATATATATATATATATATATATATATATATATATATATATATATATATATATATATATATATATATATATATATATATATATATATATATATATATATATATATATATATATATATATATATATATATATATATATATATATATATATATATATATATATATATATATATATATATATATATATATATATATATATATATATATATATATATATATATATATATATATATATATATATATATATATATATATATATATATATATATATATATATATATATATATATATATATATATATATATATATATATATATATATATATATATATATATATATATATATATATATATATATATATATATATATATATATATATTATATATATATATATATATATATATATATATATATATATATATATATATATATATATATATATATATATATATATATATATATATATATATATATATATATATATATATATATATATATATATATATATATATATATATATATATATATATATATATATATATATATATATATATATATATATATATATATATATATTATATATATATATATATATATATATATATATATATATATATATATATATATATATATATATATATATATATATATATATATATATTATATATATATATATATAATATATATATATATATATATATATATATATATATATATATATATATATATATATATATATATATATATATATATATATATATATATATATATATATATATATATATATATATATATATATATATATATATATATATATATATATATATATATATATATATATATATATATATATATATATATATATATATATATATATATATATATATATATATATATATATATATATATATATATATATATATATATATATATATATATATATATATATATATATATATATATATATATATATATATATATATATATATATATATATATATATATATATATATATATATATATATATATATATATATATATATATATATATATATATATATATATATATATATATATTTCAGTTACTTCGCGAACTGTAAATGGATGTTAATGTTGGATTCTGACATCAGATCTACCTGGAGATCCATCAGCAGCTTCCTTACAGTATTTTTTATCTGATGTCAGAATCTTTCCTTGTTGATAAGCCAGGCGTCTTATCAACAAGGAAAAGTAGAACACATTAATTAGCCTTAAGTTCATTTTGAAGAATTTTTGAGATTTTTTTATACGAAACTGGATATATTTAATTTGTATTTTTTTTAAATATCCACTTTCTTTCTAATTTAAAAACAAAAAGGCTTTTGAAAGTAATGGATAATACAGAGAAATACATGAAGTACGTCGATCCAGTTGAGTTTTAACCCTGCTCACCGCAGGGTTAGAGGGATCAGGGTATTTTGTTACAAATGAGCACTCTTCATCTTCAATTTCAGGAGCCCTTCACCAGGTCATAGAAACTATAGCCAGCCCAAAGATTATTGCCAATACAAAACGGACACTTTGTAAAATATATTTCTTTTTATAAGTCATTTATTGCTTTTTTATTCAATTTTATAGTCATGGTTGAAATCATTAACATTATAGAAGTTGTTTTTCAACCGTTGTTCTCAAATTAAAATGAAGGCCTTTTCACGTCTTTCTGTAATAAACGGATCAGATTATTTGTTTACGTTCAATTAAAATGTAATACAATATAAATCCATCAGAAAATCTTTAATAGTGATTGTACACAGTGTTGTGCTAGTAGCAACCTTGATATATGGAAGAAATAGCTGGGCTTTGAAATGTAGGGATAAGAGCAGAATAAATGCAGTTCAAATGTGTGTTTCGCATTTAATATATGGTTTTATAATATTGTATTGTGTAAGAAATGATCATATGAAATACAACTGTATTTTTTTTGTGCATGGGTAATGTGACATTCCAGTGATGCTTTTTTTATTGTAGTTTTGATCATTTAACAATTTCTGTATTACAATAATATGACGATTAATCCATGCCATACACGGTCTCAGATTTTTTTATAACGTTTCTGAGTTGTTTCAAAACGGTGCTTGAGGTCAAATAAACAGAAAATGCACGTATTGTCAAAAACGAAATGCAAATATGTCATCTCCACACAAAAACACTGCTACACACAACAATATATAACACAGCACAACAAATACTCCCATGATTCACTACTGAATCAACACATTTTTCAAATAAAATCACATTAAATAGAATAATACCACCTGAAAAAATTCTATACTTGAATTATTATAGCGCGTGCCTCATTTTATTCAGAAAAGTTTAAAGAAATAGTGCGACATCTGTTATTACAAATCAGACTATTTGGGTGACATCTGTTCTTTTATTCGACATTTTTTCCACTTGTAACAAACTTCAGGACATTTTGGACAAATCAGGGTAATTCTTATAATAATAAGCGGATAATATCTCTTACAGAGAAAACCATCATTATGGGTGAACAAACCATCTTTAAATTTACACAGCAGATCAAATGATTTACTCATAAACACATACCATCACGCTGTGTCCTTTGTGAGATAAGCAAAGATAAGAGATTTCCACACTTTTCTATCTAAACATAAATAATTTGCCACCTTTACATGTACAATTTTCTATTATTTACTCGTAAGTTTCATATATAACGTTTTTTTTTTTCAAAATCTAAAACATTTGCACAAGCAACGATTTCCTCACTCTAACACTACCTCGTACACCTAGCTAGCACTTCTGACTTTTATACATATAAATCATTTCTGATTTCTTCTTTCTACCTTCTTTCATATACTGACACTCGACAAATTTTCCCAGTGCATGTATTTCCATATCATTAATCTTTCTTTCATTCTTCAAGTCCAAGATTCCCTCCCTAGTATGGTGCAGTTGAGTTATGTTCAATAGTGCTCTGTTTACCATATTTCATATCGTTATCATTCTTCCAATTCCCACACCATTCTTTCAATTTTACTGCCGAAAAGGAGTTCCTTTGGGCAGTTCCTTCTTCGTCACTACAGGACGCCGCGCCATAAAATATAAAAAAGATTTCGATCTTCTAGCATAGATCGCGCTGGATGGGGACTTATTTTGTCCCCCATAACAGCCTGGGTGGTGGTGGGATTGAACTGAAATGAGGTCTTTCAATTGCCCTTTCAACGAAGTATCATAAAACCTTAATATACTGCAAAATCTCGAGTTTTATTAAATCAAACTTTCATTATTTATAATATAATTTGACATAGTAATTTCCATTTATTTGGAAATGTTTTTTTAGCAAAGAGAAAGTCTTTTCAATGTCTTAGTTTGAAAATAAACATTGTTTGGTCATCATCGGAAATCAACGTTAACCTCTGAATGAATGACCAAAATTTTATCATAAGTCATCACGTTCATACCAAAAACCTTTTTGATTTTTTTAACGATGACAATACTTTTTGCACCGGTATGACATCAATCAAGCTAAAAGCAAACATTCGTTTTAAAATGGAAAATATGGGACATACGGACGGCACACGCGGTAGTGCGGGCGTTGTAAGATAAATTTTATGGAAAACCTGTGTTGCCATTCTCCACAGTGGTCCCATTTTCCGGGTCTCCCCTGCTCAATCTGTCTTCATCCAGATTCGTCCCCAACCCTAGGTGCTCGCAAATCAGCAGAATGCTGGGTTCTGCACGGGATTGTCCCCAAGGATCATTCCATCACAGTCTCTACATGCATTACATCAGGTATGTTATTCCCATACTTATAAACATGTGTTGAAGGGTGCGAGTTATCTTATTTCATGTCCGTTTTTCATTAAACATACATAAATACTATCAAGCCGTTTCTCTGTCTTGGTATGAGATACATATTTGATATTTTCAACACCAATTCTCTTCTTCTAACCTTAACATCGTTCGAAATTTCAACACCTTATTCAATCATACTATCTTGGTATTCCTATCCTTTGTTTTATACTCACATTGTATTTATTGTATTGAACTTTTGTTGACAGTCTAATATGGCATGTTCATTTCCACATAACAATCTCTTCAAACCAAGTATAAGGTTTTAAACAAGCTATATATAAAAAAAACATTACTAGAACCCCACCTTACTATTTTGAACCCCCTTTTTTCAATCTGGGTACCAACGGAAATCAAATCCGTAATTCCTATGCTGGAAGACAGGTATGCTATCAGCTAGGCCAAAGAGGTATTCCTACACATTGCGCTGCAAATTTGTTTAGTTAACCTTTCATCACTATTTTTTTCTGCATGTTCTAGCCCTGCAAGCGTCCTTTTGCGGTCTTCATATTACATCAATCCTTGTTCCTATTGATACTAAATTATTGGTTTTACATTTCTCATTTATATTTAGTCATACATCACAACGCCACTTAAAAAAATATGAATAGAAGATACCCAAAATTACTTCCCTGGGGTACACCGCATGTAGCATCGAAACAGTACGATTTAGTTCACTCGATTTTGACAAATAGAACACGCGATGTTATTGCGATGTAAAGATGAACGATGTCATCATCAGATAATTCAGGTTTATGCACAAATCATTTATGTTTTTTTTTTTTTGTCTGTATATCATATATAACTTGTTTTATATTGCTAAACAAATAAATTTATTTGGCTAATATTAGGTCCTTACATATGAAATTGGCGTTTTGTTTGGGAGGAACATAAAGTAGATTTTTTTTAATATAATATATTTATTTAATCAAAGTATGTACCATTGCTATCTATGCACTTTTGCCATCTCATAGGTAGTTCATCGATCCCTTTACTAAAAAAACCATTCGGACGGGAATCAATAAAATCTTTGAAATCGGTTTGGACTGCCCCATCGGAGTTGAATTTTTTCCCTTGCAAGAAGTTATCCAAATTTCGAAAAAAATAGTAATCTGTTGGGGCAAGGTCCGGAGAGTACGGTGGATGTCTTAGACATTCCAATTGAAGCTCTTCTAATTTGGTAGCCGTCTGTTGTGCAGTGTGTGGTCTAGCGTTATCATGAAGCAGCAGTGGCCTAGAGCGATTAACCAGCCTCGGTTGTTTAGCAGTTAGCTTTTCCATCATGGTTTGCAGTTGCTGACAATAGACATCTGCCGTAATCGTCTGGCCAGATTTAAGAAAGCTGTAGTGAACGACACCAGCACTAGTCCACCAAACGCTCACAAGTAACTTTTTTGGAGTCAATTTTCGCTTGGGGCATGGTTTGGCTGGTTCGGCAGGGTTCAGCCATTGCGATGAGCGCTTCCGATTATCATACAGGATCCACTTTTCATTACAGGTAATGATTCGATTCAAAATCCCTTCATTATTGTGCCGGTTGAGTAATGCAACGCAGCAGTCAACGCGCGTTTGTTGATTTGCTTCACTCAATTCGTGAGGTACCCACCTTTCAAGCTTTTTCACCTTCCCAATTTGCTTCAAGTGGATTAAAACAGTTTTATCACTAACACCGCAGCCTGCAGCTAACTCGGACGTGGTTTGCGATGGATCCGCTTCCACAATAGCCTTCAATTCTTCATTATCAACTTTGGTCTCCGGCCGTCCACGGGGCTTGTTCTGAGGGTCGAAATTTCCAGAACGAAAACGTTGGAACCAAAAACGCACTGTGTTTTCTTTTGCGGCACCGTCGCCATACACATCATTAATCCTTCGAGCCGTTTCTGCAGCACTGGTGCCACGGTGGAACTCGTACTCGTAAATAACGCGATATTTCAAGTTTTCCATTTTGTAAACTGAGTGACGCAAAGAAAAAAAACAATTGAGGAAAAAACAAATGAATTATAATTTTCGAAACACAAATACTTGAGTAAATAGCTGTATAAATTTGAATTTGGAATTCCTAACCAAAGAGAAGATATTTGAGATCAAAGTTGCCAGTACGGCAAAACGCCAATTTTATATGTAAGGACCTAATATTTCAAAATATTAACATATGATCATATTACCTCTAGCCCGCGAAAATGCATCATGGAGAAATATTATCTCATCAAACATATTTTTGAATCGAATTCCATACAATAGGCCTGACATATGATTAAACTTACTTTTCGTCAAAACAGTGCATCGTATTGATAAAAGTGTAATAGGAAAGTTTTTGTTCAGACTATTTAACAGTATTTTACATAGGGGTTTTAATCAGGATTATGTGGTTTCTAAAGTGCAACAGCTTGTACACAATAAACCAATATAAGTAGAAGTGTCTTCTATTTGCATGACATAAATTCATACTACTCGATCACAAGGGATTTCCTACCATTTCATAACATAAAAAAAAAATTCATGTAACATTTGTCAGGAAAAAAATACAATAGATATTCTATTGTCAGTAATCAATTTATAAAAAATACATTATAAAAAGAAACATCTTCGAAAGTTCTATGAAAAACTTCATTGAAATTGTCTGCTACTTTCCAACAGTATCAGTATGTAGATGTATGAGAATAGACAATTTTCTGGCAGCCCCCGTAATCCTCGTGAGAGCTGGCTGCTGCGGGGTCCGGGATAAACTTCTAGGAGACCCGACCTTCTCCTCTTTGTGAGAACATCACTATATGGCCACTTTCTGAGACTGCATTTCGTGTCAACGGTATAATGTTACATGCCAGTTAAGATTTATAGCTAAAGGCAACTTTAACTTTGTGATGGATATGTGTTGTAAACTCAAAAGAATATGTTAAGTATTTCCTCACATTTATTAAATGAAATTCGACACTAAATAAATAATTATTTAAGGAAAAAAATAGGTTTTCCTTAGATAGTTCCATCATATTTATTTAATGATGTTCCGTAACACGTGTTATTGTAAATAATACCCCAAAAAAAATTTTTTTTTCTTGAATAATGATAATACTCGTAATAATAAAAATACAATTCGTATATCGCCGTTTAGAGAGCGAACTCTCCTTAAAGCCACTTTAATTAATAAATACTAAAAATGGTCAATAATAATGATGAATTAAATAATTCACGATTAATACAATTTTGGTGTTGCTTTTTTAATCTTAATTTTGTTGCTTTTTTATGTTATTCATTACTTAAATTTCTATCCTCTGCAAAGGCTGTGGACGTTCATAAATAAAGTAAGAAATAAACAGAATCTTTTCAAATAAAATAAAAAATTTAAACATTGTTTAATCCTCTTAAAAATAAACATTTAACCCACTAGTTTCAAGTCATTTATGACTCATCTTTGTTCGAAATACTCCCCTGAAGATAAACGGCACATGACTTGAAACTAGTTGGGTTAAATATATATTTTCAAGCAGATTAAACAGTGTTTACACTTTTAATTATATTTGAATAAACATAAATTTCCACAGTGTTAACGTTAAAAAACATATATCACTACAAACAAATAAATTTAAAATTGAGATCATTAAAATAGAAAAACGGAAAGAGTAAGACATTGCCACATGGAAACTATAGTTTGGAAATTCTAGGATGAGTCCTGTGACAGCTCACAAATTTGCCCCAATACAACTTTGTAACGATGTTCAGTAATTTGAATTATTTTATCAACTTTAATATAAGCCTCAATTCTAATAAATAGCAAGTTATTTAGGTAAATACATTACATAAGGTTGTATTTGGGCAAATTTGTGAGCTGTCACAAGACTCATCCTAGAATTTTCGAACTATAACACGTCAGGTTATACCGTACACAATGAAAGCATAATATAATACTATAGCTTATTAGTTTCACGAAGAAACTTTTATTTAATAAGGGCTCTGTGTTGAATAACCTCTTAATCTTTTTCTTCACTTTTCATTAAGAACTTATGTAGGTATGTCACAATATTTATTTCCCTTGTGCGTTTATAATTAAATGAAATGTTATACAAAGTATTGACTTCTTTTACAGACTTGTTAAAGCCATGTTTTCGTGCGTGCTAGATATACCGATTGACAGTACAATTAATTAATGTGCGACAAGTATGTAGAAATGAAACGGATGCGAAACATAAACCCCGACCATTAATGAATACATGACTGCTGAATAATTTTCTGTTAAATTACTTAAAAATTAGCTTAAATTTAAAACTTAAAAAAATATAAAAAGGTCAGAACAATTATTACTCATTTTCATATACCCTCAAAATCTTCTCAGTACTATAAGGTCGTTTGGGCTCATATTTTTTTTAATACATCTAAATAAATTTAGAAAAGAACGGCAATAGACGTTTTGAGCGCCTTTCAAAAGTTTAACTGAAGGTTTATAGACGTTTCAGTAATTAATCAAAGGAGAGATTTACAATATCTGCTCTTTGAAAACAAAATCCCATATATATTTTTAGACCAGCGGAGGGATATGAAAAATGACGTACCCACGAGATCACTGTAATGGCTGAAGAGAGGTGGAACAGGATAGACTCAAGGTGAAGTCGGCTTTATATCTCCGTGGCTGTAATGCGATCGGACTAGCACACAGTTTTCGGATTGACCAATCTAGATAGATGGACAACATTATTTTTCATGTCATTTGACATAATTATATTACATTTTAATAACTAGAGGCTTAGGAAATATAAACAAATTATTTGAAATTTAATAATACGTATATATTTATCAAATACATAAAAATATATTGAGAATAAGACAAATTTAGAAACGCTAAAAACTTAATACTTGTAATAAGTTATAATTATGAAAAAAACATACAAAAATAACTTTTTTTAATATCATTAAACACTAATAAATATTTAAATAAATCGTAATTTGTCCTAAAACGCGAAGTTTTTAAAGTGTGGTTTTCTAATTTCTTTATTTTTGGCCTCAGATGCCTCTTCAGACATTTGTCCAATAGGAATCAAACAAGAATCGATGATCTCAGCACCGTACGTCAATGCTTTGTGCAAGGCTGCGGGCATATTGTACCACGAGTATAATAATATGTATAATATTTTCGTTTTCTTTAGCGTAATTTTAAAATTTTGCTGCTCAAAATATCTGTTATTATGCTATCTACTTCTGGATAACAATTGTTTTTCTCTTCTAAAACCCGATCATATGATGGATATAAATTGAAACCTCTTTCAGAAGCTTCCTGTTGGATATTGTTATACTACGAGTACATCACCGTAAATTTGTTTGCAATGAACAATGCTAAAGCTTCTTCTGGGGAGAAAGGATTTTGTGTTGGAGTTGTGAAAATTTGTTTCTTGGCCTTTTTATAACTCGTTGCTCTTCTTGGTGATGCAGTCAACATCTCTTGTACTGAATTTACCCCATAACGTCTACCACTGACTCGAACACTAACTGCAGCTTCATATGTCAATTCTTCCTTCTCGTAGCTGGTAATCAAATCACGTACTTTTCTCCTTTTTGATTTTCTTGCATTCTCGAAATGTTTTAGCTGTACGGCCTGCCTTACTAATTGTTTGCACTGGAGATGAAAAATATAAATATTCACACAACCAAGGTTGGTAGAATTTAAAAAAACAAATCCAAACGTCTTTGTTTTTGTAACCATTTTTGACGAATTTTCTCACATTCGGTTTTTACAAAATCTTTAAATCTTATAGCTTCTGCTTCTTTATCATCTTGAATATTGTAAAACGTTTTTACAAAATCATAAACACGCTGAATGCGGTGTTTCGAAAGGTTAGAACCCCATACTTAAAAAATACTAATTCTCGTAAGTCCGGTACTTTTAACAACAAAAAAAAGATATACTTAAGAAATCGCATAAAATCGCAGTAAATGGTAATACTTTTTATTTAAAGAATATATTAGATTATTTATTAAACTTAGTTTCATAGCATTACGACATTTTACACAGAACTTACATCTTGTTAAACTTTGAACTCATTAAAATGCGTGGGATGAAATTTCATTAATTTGTTATTGTTATAAAAATAATCTTAGTATAAATAAATTAATATAATTATGACATAAATAAATTAATAAATACCTGTAAAACACGATGCCATCACGAAAATTATTTTTAATTAATTTTTAAAACACTGTTAACATGACCAAACTTCGGAAGTCAGGAATACACTCATATAAATATTTTATACCTGCGACACAAAGCATCACTTTGTCCCGTTATAAAAAATAAAACAAGTGTTTCTTGAAAAATCTGGCAATTGTATCCTATCAATAGGTTTATATGACACACTAAAACGGCATTTTTTATGTAAAATAATGATTTTAATTTTAAGGATTATGTCCTTCTAGATTGGTTAATCCGAATACTGTGTAGCTTTGAGGTTAAGCTATGGTTTCAGATAAAACGAAAAGCAATCATCTTCTATACAGCATAAAATTTCTAATTGTGAACAAACAAAAGTATCCAAGTCTGGTATATACACTTTAAAATATTTAATCAATAACAAGGAATTTATATAACATTATTTTGTAACACCGGTCACCTTAAGATCAACTGCTCGAAAACTACGGTATGTGTAACACTAGTGGTACGCGAGCCAGCAAGTCTCAAAATACTAAAGTTTCATGAAACTCAAACACAATTTAAATTTTAAGACCGGCTAAGAGCAACGATATATACGAGGCAACCTAAGATTGCCCAGTTCCATAGATAAAATTATGCAAATAAAGTATATTGAACCTATAGGAGCTATTATTTCCTACATGTATTTGTTATTTTTGTTATATCCATAACCTTTCTACACTGTATTTCTAAGATATATTAGTTACACAATAAGTTAAAAAGGAAGGTATATATTAGATCCCTACAATAAAAGATTCAGAAAGCAAAGGAGACCGAGAGAGGTACTGGTGATTGATACACCACTCTTCGTAACTTTGATAAGATGGAACGATTAAAAAAAGTTTTCTGACTACTGCTTAAGAGAATTAAAAAAATATATTAGACAGCTACTTATTTTGAAATTAACAAATTGGCAGTACTTTGACAACAAAATAATTATTATTTGACGCCACTAAATCGAGAAGCAAATCGGTACAAAGATGAACCGATGTAAGACAGAGTAATTTCCCTTCGGAAATCATTGACTCGATGGTCTTTGCAGTACCACAAATATGACTTACGGATTGACACAGAACTCTCATGGTTAGACATAAATTGGATAGTCCAATAGTTTGAGTACACTCACGGGTAGCCGATGTGCACCCTGATGCAAAGAAAAAAATCCCTGACAAGGGGGGGTGGCCGACATCACATATACTCGCGAGCTGACCCTAACCAAGAAGGATAATTGCAACGCGACGTTCGAGCTCCAGTTCCAACGGAGCAAGAGTACCGTTATGACTGACAGTGCTTTCACCGAGCATGCCCTATAAACCTTGGCGATAACTAACAGTGTCAACCGTTAATAAGTCGACTAGCATCATTTTGGCAACAAAGAGCTAACTTTTGTGGGGCAGACATCTGACTGCAAAGCATACAACACTCAAAATATTGCATTGTAGTAGTGTGTGCTTGTACGGAATGGTAGGCCTAATGTAGGCTTCGCCAAGTTTGATGAAGAACTAAAACATCACATGAGAAAGTCTATTAATTAAATTCGGGGCCATCTGAATGTTAAGTATGCAAGAAAAAAACATGAGCATAAACATTTGAAATTAAATGCAAGGTGAATGCAACGCATATTTTAAATTCTTCAATAATCTCAAAACTGTCCCTGATGGCAAAATCCTTGCGCATCAATACATCACACATCGTATTTTATGTGTATAACCTCTTTAGCAGTTTATCCGGCCTGATTTTAAAACGATCTTCACGGCTCAGTCAGATGTTCGTTATCGATACTTGAAGATAAACTAAAAAAGCATTGTTTATTCCAAAGTATTATTCTTTCTCAACTCCAATGCAATTCCAACTTAATCCCCACTTTCCTTTAGATTTATAAATTCCTGGAGCTTTTTTCCACATATTCTTTTCATGTAAATAGAGATATTTAATTGGAACAAATTGCTTTTAAGCAAAAATCCATGAGTTTTATTTGCATGAAAATGTAAAATCAATAAATAAAAGCAATGTTAATGCAATACTCTTTTTAAGCATTTCAATGATAAAAAAATTACTTTCAGTTTTCAACTGAAACACTCTTTATAATAAGTTAACTCCTACGAACAAGATTATTTAGTATATATATTTATTAAGAAATATTTTTTAATTTATTCAATATCTTTAAAAGTTCTTTTTGTTTATTGATTACATATTCTTTACGGTATAACAAACAAATTAAAAGAAACATTGTTTGTATAAAAGAAGAAATTCAACAGGATATAACGAGACGAACGCTTGATTAATCTTCTGAAGCTACGAGTATTTCGAGTCTCGAAATAAATCGATGGTTCCTCACACCCTCGCCCACCGCCCGCCTCGTCTTTTGAAATTAAAATGAAATTTCATTTTATTATGAATTATTATTATTGACTGAGAATCTGTAATTTATTCGCCTCGAGATATTTTTTAATTTATTCATTTCTCGTTTGTGAAAAGGGCGATTTCTCTGGAATTCGAGAAATCTCCCTTACATTTACTTACCTTATAAATTACAAAATTAATTCTTGTCCGTCCCGTCAAATTTCCACATCATCTTAATTTAAAAAAAGGAATTACTTAAATTACCAAGAAAACGCATATTTTTTTAGAGACCAGTATCTTTTTATTTTCTTACGAATGTATATTTTCTTTGATATTTTCATTCTAAATCGCGTGTATTAAATTTTTACTAATTTATTGTACGAGTATAAGACTATCGTTGTGCACAATACAACCTGACAAATTTATTGTTTGTATTTTTATACGGCGATCTCTACCGTCCAAGTTGCTTAAGATGTCTTAAGTGAAAACCAGACAGGAACTTTTTAAAATAAATTGAGTTCCAATGGGAATCGAACCCGTAACCTTTGTGTCAGAAGACAACTTTCTGACTAACTACGCCATGAAGATCATCATATGTTTGTCTAGGTTAAATATATTAAATCTTAATTTTAAAAATGAGTGCATTTCATAAAGCACGTTCTCTAACTTATTTATGCGCTCCAGGAATTCAAAAAAGCGATGATAAGTGTAGATTTAGTTCAAAATGTTGTGAAGGGTACAATTTTTAGTGGCTTGTTAGAACTAGAGTTAAAGGAATTTTATATAAAAGTTGATTTTATACTCAGATTGGGCAATTAAGTTTTTAAGTGCAGAAATATATAATGTAAAATTTACAATATGATTTCCAGTTTCTAGCTGAAAGTTAATTTGATATCAAATGTTTAAGTTTTGGAGTAATAGATTATTTGTTTACAGTTCATTTATTATTTTCAGACAAAAAGTTTTTTAAGAGTATTTCGCGCAATTTTGGCGCAAACTTTACAAATCCAGACTTCAAAAATATGATGTTTCAATTAAGACGAAGAAAAGAACTATAAGATCTTTTCCACTTGTGGGGAATAGATGTTTAAAGAGTGGCTTAGTAAGTAACGTACACAAATCATAAGTGCGAAGTGTGCGTGGAAGAGGTAGACCAAGAAAAACATGATTGAGTTAAATGGACCAGGTTTCGAAAGCAGGCAAATTGAGACGTATGAATAATAGAAGATTGTGAGTGATGAGATTTATCAATGTGAAGGAGGCGAAAGTAGTGTGATTGGATAGAAATGTTTGGAGATCTGTTTATCTGCGTACCCCGCAGGGGACAAGGCGTGATGATACGCACGTTTACAAAATCTTATACTTCGTTCATTAGTTCTTGATAATGACAACCTTAGATCATTATCAAGATGATCGAAGGGCATCATTATCAAGAACTAATGATGACGACCTTAGATAAAGGACGTGTTATAAATCTTCCAATTCGGGGATTCCATTTTCGATTCCCAATTTATATTTAAAAGGGTTCCAATATGGTTTTTACTTTAGATCTGTTTAATGAATGTCTTATTTATTAAAAGAGATTGATGTATAGTAATAAACCTAGGTTGTACTGTATGCAACGAAAATGTGATAAAATACCATACAATAATGAAACTGGACCGATATACCATAAAGATGATGCCTGATTATATGGTACCTGCACTCACTCTCTGAGTGTACGTGCACCTGACGAGTACGCGTATTTCAAATAAGATTATTTTAAGGGATAAAAATACTAAATATAAAAGAGATCCCTTTTTCTTTCAGTACTAGCAATAAAAATCTATGTGTAAAAACCTATTAGGTGTGAACACATACCCATGATTGTGAGAAAAATATTTTAAATAACAGAGAAAATGTTTCGTCAAATGTCACGTCTCGAAAAGACGAATAAATGTATATATTTCATTAATCAGCAGTAGCGTAGTTGGAGGTGCACGTTCACGGGCAGAACAAGGTGTTTGTTTCGTTCCTACTTTTAGAAATATTTCTTGCTTCCTCTTTTCAAGGCGAGACATTTAGTGCAATATTTTCTCTGTTTTAATTTTACTTTATTTCTAATTTAGCGAGTTTCCTCAGTTACTCTTTATATCAAGTAAAAAGACATCAATGTCGAAGAAGGCAAAGACAAAATAATTAAATCGCTGACTTTCAAATTAAGATTAAAGCGTGTTTAATTTAATCGTGAATTTGAAATTTGCGAGATAACAATCACCACGTTTTCCAGATTGAATCGTTTTTAGTGAACTATTCGTTTAAAATTTCCAAAATAAACTTATTAAATCCTTTAAGTATCGCAATTTGAAATTATGGTGAACTTAATAGAATGAATATCGCTGTGTTTGTCTCGTTATTGTACTTAGTGCCCCATTATCATGTACTGGGTGGCAGTTAAGCGCCTTCAGACAATGCCGTTGAATTTCCAGTCAGTTCAAGGAAATCTAATGAAAGAGCCTTATTGAGACATTAATAACCTATTAAATAAAACGACTTTATGAAAACACTAATTGATTGTATATTTTATTTTTAACCACCTTGTTTCCTTGAATCTGCTTATCTTTCCATTATTGGACATTTTTCACTTTTTAACTGTCTTGAAGCGAGCAATTTGCGGTTTCGTAAATATTCTTAGAAGATCGTAATATTTTTTGATACAAAATGTCTTTAACATATGTTTTCATAAATACAAATTTTAAATTGATACTAACTTACCTCCGTTCCATAGTTGCTGGAGCGCCTATATTCCATCCGGCGATTTCGAGTACGAAGTTTGATTGTATCAACCATGAATGAGTTCCAGTCCGACTTTCACTTACTGATACTAATTATCGGCAGTTTAAAATATTATTGGGAGATTAAAACCCACCATTATTGACTGATTAAAACATTAAAAATGAATGAAAATGCAAACACCTCCAGTTTTTTTGGGAAATTAGCCCGTTACGCATAATTGCTAAGCTAACATGCTTATTATAGGATCATTTGAGGCAATATGACACTCGTTAATTCTAACGATTTCAGTTTTTATGAAGAAAAATGTAGAATAAAATTAAAATTTTTGATATTATGCTTCAAAATTATGACGACCAACGTGGCGTTGATAAAACGTATGTTTTCCGACCGGGGTTGTCAGCTTCGATTCCCGATGGTGTCTAAAAATGAAAAAAAAAGAGCCCTAGTCTGCCACAAGTCTATACATAATAGTATTTACAACTCATATAGTGACAAAATACAAGTTGCTTATCTTCAGCAGAGATTGACAACCTGAAGTCTTGATTGCTGAAGCCAACGGCAATATTGTCTTACGGCCACACTTTTCAAAAAATTCGCATCATAAATTCAAATTAAAAGATCACTTTAAAAAAAATATTGAGATTTATTGTACATTCATATTACACAACCGAATTGATAGGGCTTATACAGGTGACTTGAAGTTAATGCAAAATATTAGTACAGGGTTATATAATACATGCAAAACGGTGTATGTCTTCTGAATACTTTGATTTATGTAAAAAATGTTTAAGACGATGAAAGGAAGAAGAATCCAATTGTTTTTATTAAATACTTTCACAACACCGTAAAATGATGACTCGAATTTTATGATACAGTTTTTCCAGTAGCTGGTCCTATGGTGTGGAATGATATGTGTTGATGAGATGAATTATATGAGGCTATATGTATCTGTATTTTTATTGAATGAATATTTTTCTGTGTTTGTTGTATTTTTTAAGAATAGTTACATGCGCGAGATACGGCAATGGTTCTTCAGAGCTCGGGCTTGTTCTGTCCTTGTACATAAGTATAGGTATGTTATTATATATACAAACTTCTTTTTTTTAAAGTAATTTTACGTATCTATATATTAAATATAAATATATTAGAGACCTTAAGAGAGAACCAGACTAGAACCCTTTTTAAAATAAATCGGGCTTCGGGTAAAACGCTGCTGAACAAGACCTCGGAGATAATTTTGTTTGAGTCATAATTAAATTTTTCCATTTTTTTAATATTTATAATTTTCTGTAACACTAATATATTTGTACGAATATAAATATTTGAAATGATTTAGTTGACATTTCATTGCAAAACAATCTAATGAGCGTATTGCCAGGTCGCAATCTCTTCCAATCAACCAGAATCTCTTCCACCTAATCAAATTATGTTGTAAATATTTTAAAGCGTAAATTCCACCAATGTTATTTCTTATTTTTATTAATGATGTGAAAAAAAGTATTACTCACTCAGATGTTTTACTATTTACGGATGATCTAAAACTATTCCTAAAAATATCGAGCGCTGATGACTGTAGGAAACTCCAGGATGATATCAATAATACACATGAATGGAGCATTCGTAACTAACTCTTCTTTAACGTATCAAAATGTTTGTTATTTCATTTGTAAGTGCACGAAGAACGAATGGTCAAAAACTGTCAAGGACGGGTAAAACAAAGGACTTGGGTGTTTTATTTGAAAGTGACCTTTCGTTTGATTCGCAAATTAAATCAGTCTGCAATAAAGCTAATAAGATGCTTGGGTTTGTAATTTGTACCACCAAACTATTTACAGATACCTACGTACTCAGGATATTATATAATTCTTTGGTCGGAAATCATTTGAAATATTACTCTATAATATGGGCGCCAGCAGGGATTACGTATTCACTCATGCTACAAAGGGTTCAGAAAAGATTTCTCCGTTGTCTCTACATAAGAGAGTATGGATATTATTCCTGGCTTTATCTAAGTGTCTTCTTACTGGGGATGCTTATTTACAGATCATTAGAGAGTGGAAGATCTCTTGTTTTGGATGTCCATTTTTTTTGTTTTTCAGGGGTGCTTTAGTTAACCCATCCGTCTTGAACAGTCTTGGTTTGTATGTTCCGGATAATTATTTGAGACGACGCTTCCATAGATTGTTTTATTAACCTATAAGTCGAACCAGCCTGCCTTTGGAGATGCAGGTAGGTAGAGCAATCACACTATTTAACCGTGTGTGTCCTCATATAGACGTATTTAATGTGTCACTCAGAAAAATCTCATGAATTTAGTGTAGCACTTGAAATAATTTAATATTTTTAAATTATCTTACATGCTACATTTTGTCAAAGTATTTTAGTGTAACATATATTGTTACAATTGTTTTTATATGTCTTAAAATATTTAACTGTTTTATACATGTTTTTTTGTACTTGTTATGTTTGGTCCTTGTACGAATTAGGGAAATCACAACTGTTTCTCATTTTTAAACTTATATAACTGAGTTTACGTAAATTAATGTAAACACTCAATTAATCTTTATTAGTCACGACTCGAGGTTAGCTCAGCGGTAAAAGAAAATGAACAAGCGCTCTTTTTATCTCAGGATTCGATAGGTAAATTAATAGATATTCTCACGAAGCTGATACCAGGAAGGAAAGTGATTATAATTAAAACACATGTAATAGATTGAATAAAAAATTATTTATTATTGCTATCGGATCAATGATCTCGATAGAAGTAGGTAGATTTCGAATAAGTAAATGGCACAAATAACTTCCCACATTGGAGGTTAAGTTTAAATCAATTTTGAATCCGTCGCTCCAGGAGCGGCGATCGCACAAAACAAGGTAAAATTGGTAGTGAAATCAACGAAGAATTACAATAAAATAGATTCACAATACCTTAGAGATTATTAAGACGTATTTGACGGCTAACGTGTCCATTTCCTCCCAGTCACGAAGTCCAGGGCAGAATACTGGTGGCTTGAAGCATGTCGATGGTGCTGGCGATAACCCTTCGATCCACAGATGACGGCGGATATTCTCCAGGAAGAGCGTGACGGCAGCTGAGACCCTCCACAGTGGTATCAGAGAAGGCGGGAGTATGACGCAACAGGCATCTGCGTATTTGGCTCTGATAATAGGGAAACCTAAGTAGAAAGGGGTCAGATCCTGACGTAACAGAAACAGCTTCTGGATAGGGGAGCATTCCTGGTTGGGAATCTCGCCTTAACTGAATTTAGAGCTATTTGAATTTAGGCTCGAGAGTAATTATTAAATAAAATAATTACAACGTGAAACAAACGGGCGGGAACCCTATAGCTATTGGTTCGAGCCCGGGAATGAGGTCTGCGGAGAGCGGCTACCCCCTTTTATAGCCAATTTTTTGTGGAGGGGATAGGAGACGCCGGCCTTACACCTGCACTTTTTTGGGCGGTAAGCCTTGAGAGATCTAACCCTGTGCTGCGGCTCCTTTTTGCCGACAATAATAACAAATATTATTATGATCACGATAAATTATTTCTAGAACACAACAGAACTTCGTGATTTGTATAGATTTTGACACGTGCTCAGCGAAGGGTAAGAATTAACGAAAATTTAAGATTCTCCTAATTTGTAGGCCGACAACTATCTCGACATGGCGTCCGAGGAATTTTGCGGAAATTCTATAGCCATTTTGAATTTCGTTAAATTAAAAAAATACTCCTCACACCTATATTGTGCAAATGACCTGAAAAATAAATTAATAACTGGAGTTAAATTGAGGAGTCATATGAAAAGTCACATTAAGATATTGCTAAAAACTTGAGACCTTGGAAAAGAGTCTTTGACGCATTGTATCAAGCCGCCTCAGTCAAAGACACTTATTAATAATGAGTCAAAATCACCTGCTAAAACGAGATTTCTTGGCTTTAACGAGAAGACCATTCCTATACTGATTGAGCAGAGATTGGGAAAGTAATATAGAAATGCCAGTTATATTGGAAAACGAAGAGTTTTGAAGCTAAGACCTGTTCAGGAATGAAAATGATAGAATGAATTCAATGAATGAACACATTTTACATCATACAAATCCTTACAAAACAGGTTAAACTCTATCAAAATCCTTTTATATAAAATGACAGAAAAATTGCTTTAACGTTGAACTCGTCACTCTTGTTTCTTTTTCATAAATGAAATGAAATTTTGTTTTGAATTGCTGTTCATATTACGTATGTCAAAATGTCTAAAAACTCCCACACATTTGTAAATTATTGCGGAAACGTCATAGAACCTATTCGTAGGACGACTGAAAAGTTTTCAGTAATTAACTGGAAGTTGGATTATAAAACATATAGAAAATGTTATGATTCTTAGGGATAAGGTTGAAAGTACATTAAGGGATTTGTTTACACTAATTAAAAAACTTTCTCTCTCTTGGCATCCCTTCTTGTTTTGATGTGAAAAGACATGTTATAGTTGTTCTTATTATGTGTCGTTGACAGTAAAGTTAATGTTTATGGTCTTGAAATTGTCGCAATCATTTTAACAATTTTCACTCAGTTTCTATTCTGATGTGTAAAGACTTCTTTTATTGTTTTTATCGTAGGTATTTAACATAATAATGTAGAGGAATATTTTATCTCACAAAGTATTTTAACATTTTTAACCAAGTAAAATATTTTATTTTGATAAATTGTTCTACGGCGTTTTATTAATTTTGAAATATTTTTTCTACCTTACAAGAAATAACAATAATTGATTATTATGATGTGCATGGCCACGCGATAACGCACTGGACCGTGCGGTAGATCATCGGTTCGAACCCCGCGCTGTGCTACTCCCCTTGAACGATACAGGCACTTTTTTCGTCCGATGTTCGAGGGTATAATAATACCTATGACTTTGGTCATGTCTATTTTTTTTTACCTAAGTATACTCGTATTAATAATGAAAACAATACCAGAAAACCACTCCACAGCACTGTTAAATGTCAATATAACATTTATGAGTTTTGTATTATTTATGTGAACGTTGAGATCATAAGTTAATATTTTTAGAGATGCTACAATAAACAAAAGCGCCGTTAGATTTACTTCAACTACTAAATAGTACTACAAAAAAAGATTTTTATTTGATAATCAAAATTACAGTGTTTTTCGCTCTTGAACAGAGCTTTCAATTACACTAGACATTTTATTATCATAGTGCAATTAAGTGAACTAACTCGCCCTAAAAGTAATTTCATTGAACTTATATTTAAAGATAAAAAAGCAATAGTTCATAAAAAAAACTAAACGAAATGGGTTATGTAATGGTAGTTAATAGGTTAGTCAATAAGTTTTGAAAGCGACATCTATGGAGCAGTAGAAAAACCAAAATTTCTACGCCATTTTAATATTTCATCTTTCATAAGAACGTACTCAAAACTTCATTTCGATCTGTCAATTCATTCTTTGTTTACAAGCCATTTGAAGTTGACGTGTCAGTGTATTTTTTAACAATGGAAAAATCCGAATATCGTGCAGTGATTAAATTCTTTGTTTTGGAAGGTTTATCGGCTACTGAGATCCATGCAAAGATGGTGAAAGTATTAAAAGAGTCTTCTCCTTCATTTCCAATCGTTCACCGATGGGTTTTGGAGTTTAAGCGTGGCCGTACAAGCGTTGAAGACGATCCACGCTCAGGACGTCCAAAAAGTGCATCAACACCAGAAATCATAGCGAAAATACAGGATATGGTTTTGGAAGATCATCGATCGACTGTGGATGTGATAGCTGACACCATAGGCATCTCACATGGAACAACATGGCATATTTTGGCGGAAGTTTTGGGTTTCAAAAAACTGTGTGCACAATGGGTGCCGCATTTGCTAACAATGCAACAAAAACACGTTCGAATGCGACTTTCTGAGCAACATTTGTTGCAGCATCCACCCTATTCGCCAGATTTAGCTCCCTCTGACTTCTGGCTGTTCTCACACCTCAAAAAATTCCTTCGTGGAAATCATTTTTCATCAAACGAAGAGGTTATAGCCGTCGTAGAGGAGTATTTTGCAGTCCTTCCCGAAAGTCACTTCCGTGATGGGACAACAAAGTTGGAAGATCGTTGGACCAAGTGTATTGATCTTATGGGAGACTATACTGAGCAATAAAAGTGATTTCCCCCCAAAAAAAATGTATTTTCATTTCCGCTTTCAAAACTTTTTGACTAACCTAGTAAGTACTGGCGCAAAAACAATATTGATTGGTTTTATTATTACTAGTTGCAACCCGTGAAATATTCACGGAAGTAAAACCAATTCTACTTTTGAAAACTTGTGGACCTTGTTTTTGTAAGAATCGAAGTATCCTTCTCTCGCTCTCTTATATTCAAAATTAAATTCTCGTATTCTTTCTTTGCCGACAACCGTCGTACGGGTTTTTGCCTATTTATATTATGATTACCACGCGTAGTTTTCCAACCTTGTTTCTTTATTTTAATTACAACTAATGCTGAAACGTCACTTGAAAAGTCAATATAATACTTGATGTATGTTTAAAAAAAATCATGTTGTAGTTGCTGAGGGACCTGTTTTCTGACCCGGAAGTTGCTGGTTTGATTCCTGTAGGTATCCAATCAAAAAAAAAAATTAGTCTAGTTTTCACTCTAGGGCTGTTTAAAATCTTTCAGGATGGTTTTAAGAAATTTTCATTTGGCTAACCACACGCAAGGCTGTGCACTATACAATGAGAGTGAAATACAATACAATAATACAAAAGAATCCCTCATGAGTTTAACTCATAATCAAAATGATTCTACATTCTCTCATATTCCACAGTATGGTTCCTAAAGTATTTTTGATTTGTCTTCGATATTCACTGTGGTTTTGATTCGCTATACATAATTCGAGTGTTCTTAGAACTTGAACAACATTATGTACCTAATTTATTTTACTAATGAATAATTAATTACGTCAACTTCAACAAACACACTTTCATCCCTTGTGAATGTTTACATTATCAAACACACGTTTAATGTATACCAAAGTCTATCAGTCTTGACAGTTGTCTCTTGAATTACAAATTTCATCGACTTTCTCCATCGAGTTTCTTAATAACGCTTCGTGAGAGCAAAGTTTATGGGAGATGAATGTAGTGGCCGAGAGAAAGCCAACTTTAAAGGGTCGGGCTCGTGAGTGCGGCTAATAAATCAATTTCCCCGTCGTCTGGGTACAAGTCAATACATTTATTTTGAAACGTCATACACGTTTGTACTTTATCATGTTGTCTATTTCATCTTATTACTTTGTTTTTTTATTTATTTTAGTAATAATGTTACAAATAAAAATATATGAAAGCACAAAAAGTATACGTATTTTCTGATCAAGAATTAAGGAATCATTTGCAGTTTTTTTTAGGGGTCTGTGACTTTGGTGGCCTTTGATGATCTGAGTAGATATTTATAAAAATAAGGTTATCAGGGTAGAAGTTTTTTAGTAAGGTAATGTGATCGAGGTAGAAGAATTTAGAAAGGTACGGCGATTGGAGTAGACTTATTTTGGAAAGGTAGGGTAATCGGGGTAGTTTTTTTCAGAAAGGTAATTTCATAGGGGTAGAAGTTTTAAAAGTGTAAGGTGATTGGGATATAATATTTTAGAAAGGTAAAGCGATCGAGTTTGAGTTTTTGTTTAGAAAGGTAAGGCTACAGGGGTAAATGTTTTTAGAAAATTAGGATGATCAAGGTAGAAACTTTTTAGAGAGGTCAAGTATTTATTTATTTTTTTAAACTGGCGAGTTTATTGCCATGTGGCATTCTCTTCCAACCAACCAGAAAGATGTTTTATAGGCCCTAAGTGTTAACCAGACTGGATATTCGAGCTAAAAAAAATAAAAAGTGGGGATGGCTGGAGTAGATATTTATAGAATCATAAGTTTATAGGGGAAGATGTTTTAAGTAAAATAAGGTGATTAAGGTAGCAGCTTTCAACAAAGGTAAGGTATTCCAGGCTGAAGTTTTTTAGTTGAGGTGAAAGGGTTCGAAGTTCTTTTAAAAAGGTCGTCATCGTCGCCGTTGCTGGGTCTCGTAGTCAAGGATCCCCTCGCTATACCAACGTTAATTCAGTTAAAAAGTGAAGCTGTACCGTAGATTTTTGTTTTTTTCTTTCTATTTCCTCTTTAAGTAAGTAAACCGTTGCACACCAGCAAACTCACCGGCCACATCGCTGTACTGGATCCAATGGATTTATGTGAGCTCGTGAGTGTGGGTCTCTTATTGTTGTTTTAATTTTGGTTGTTTTTGTGTTTGTGTTTCTGTGTGTTTTTCTTTTTTCTCTCCTTTTTTTTTTGTTTTGAATTTGTTTTGATTTTTATTCTTATGATTGTGTGCAGTATATTGTGGGATGAATATTTTTGGTCTTTCTGGGGCGATAATGTGTGAGGAGTTGAGTTTCGCAAAATATTTCCAGTTGTAGTTAAGTGTCACTGTTTGTCAGGTTGATGAGAGCGTGCAACGGGGTTTTTTGTGTTATCAAAAATCGGAAAGAAGTATCGATTTATTTTTTCATGCTAAATATCCTCAGTGAGATACAGGCAAAAGCCTAGTTTACTGGGGATACGACAAATGAAAGGCAACAAACCCAGATCCATTAAAATTATATGTCCAAATCAAATTACCTGTTGTTTTTTCTCAAATTGTGTATATTTCTTGTCATGTGTAATAATAATAATAATAATAATAAATGGCTTACCGAAGTGAGACACACAACGGCATTCTTTTTTTATTTTTTTAAATAATAGGTATGATCAAAGGCAAAGGTATCTTTATACTCCTAGGCGAAAAAATACTAGGTGGGAAAAAACGCCCGTTTAGTTCGAGGGGAGTAGCATAGCTTGAGTTTGAAACCGGTAACCTTCTTCACGGAAGTTCAGTGCATTACCGCTCGACCATCCATCTTAAGAAACCTTTAGAAATGTAAAATGAATGGAGTAGAAGTTTTTTAGAAAGGTAAGATAATCAGCCTTAATCCTCATGGACAGATATATGTCAAATGACTTTATGTCAAATAAACAAAGATGTAGTTTATTCATTCCTTAGTTAGGTTAGGTTAGGTTAGGTATATCCTTCAACATATCTAAATTGAATGTGTTGAAGAGCGTGGCGGGAAAACAATATTGCCCCAGAATCGAACCATTGGAGAAAGTATTTAACTCATACGACATCATTTTATGTGATTGACATATTACTGCACATATAAAGATCATACGTACGGTTGTTTGCGTAGATAACATAACATTATGAATGCTTCATTTAAACATTTCTTACTGGTGGGCTAATGCATAGGAAAGGGGAGCCAAAAACAGCATCGTGAAGTCAGCCTTATATCTTGATTGGATGTAGCTCTACAGTTACTCGATACATGGGTAGGAAGTAGGTTGAAAATGTCGTCTTAAACATAGTACGATGGTATTTGACAAAACCAAAACAAAATTTGAATTAATGCCAAATGTAATTTTCTTCGTGATATCAAAGCTATTTTAGCCGAGTATAATGAAACATTGAGTAAATATATCCAGGATTGTCATAAGGCACCTCATTATTTTTGTATGTCATACCTGACTTGCTTGAGCGAACTGAACTTTTTTGTATGTGACGTGACGCGTCAAAATTCAAAATAGATAAAAGCTTCAAGATCAAGTCGAAGTCAATCTGACATTGAGACAATGCCAAGTACAAGGGGTCAAACATCTCTAGGGGTTATTTTATACGACTGTTTAATATTTGAACACGTAAACTATACTTTTCAAAGCAACCAACGTAGGAATATATATTTTTTCAATTTGAAAACTTTTTTTCTAGTTGTATTTTTTCACTATAATGAAATTTTATTAAAAATAACTGTTCATTATTTTTCTTTGAGTTTCTTATTTTTTTAAACATTTGCTAAGGGTTTTGTAGAATCTCAAAAGAAAAGGCAAATGAATAGTAGTATGTATATAACTGCAGTAAGTAAATGTTTAAAAAAAGGTAAATAAAATTAATCAGAGTCTAATTTAAAAGTGTAGGAATAGAATAACTGAATGGTACTGACCTGACATGCAGGAGTTTTATAAGCTGACATTATCAATGATTCTTTGAAGGTTAAACCATTGCCCTGTCGCATCAGTCAAATAATATTTGGTGCATTGTTCAATGCATTACACTGAAATGTCATTCAAAAATACATCCGGATCTCAAGTGAGCATTGCATTCGCCAGCCATTATTCGGTATGTGGGAACCTTGAGTATCCATTGATTATTAACCTTGTAATAATAGCAGTCTCAAAACAGTGTTGGGTCTATAACATTTTTAGTTTAAAAAAAGTTGTAGATTGTAGTCGTCGTCGTTGCCGGGCCTCGTAGTTGAGGATCCCCTTGGTTGTAGTAGTAAGTTGCCGGGCCTCGTAGTTGAGGATCCCCTTGGTTGTAGTAGTAAGTTGCCGGGCCTCGTAGTTGAGGATCCCCTTGGTTGTAGTAGTAAGTTGATAGTAATTGTATGACGAATAATATATCTTGACTTTTGTTTTAGTTCCTTCGTTTATGAGGGGTTAAATGTATTTGGTCTGGTTTTCACTTACAGCGCCTCATAAATATCTTTCAGGTTGGCTGGGGGAGATTGTCACTTGGCAACAATCCTATAAGGTTGTACTGTATACAAACAAAGTTTTATTATCTTTGGGCGCTGCTATAGCTGCCAGATGTGATTTGTTTAATATTAGTGGGTTCGAGTCCCGAGTAAGAGCGCCCTTGAGGAGAGTTTGCTTTCTAAATGGCGCTTTATTGAGTAATCCATTGAATTGAATTACATCGAGATACGACGTTAACTCGTGATATCGCCGAATTAAATTATGGTCAAATATAAAAATGAACATGTCAGAAAAGTAGGTCAGGATGAATTTCTTGAAGATGAAAGTGCCCTAGATAGCGAGAGTAATAGGGTCGAGTGTGTCCATTGTAAAGTTATTGGGAGAGGATAAACGATAAATTTCGTTTTTAATTTTAACTAATAAGACAGTAACTTTAATGTTCGAAGTATACTCAACTAAAAAACAAAACTTAAAAATGAGCACAGTTGCGGAAGTACAAGATAAAGATGATAAAGCCATCTTGAAATATTTTCAAAAATATCGCTATAAAAATATGCTCAATTATACTAAATTTGACTTTACGTATGCGCTTGATTGGATCTGAATGCTCGTTGATGTGTACTGATTCATATAGAGAAATCGCTTCAAAAGTTTTATAGGGTTATATCTAAAAATATTTTCCCTTCCAATATTTCCATAACAAAAAATAAAATATAAAATTATCTTCCTGCCCGAGCGCTTGCGAGAAAGGGCTAAATTTGTTTGAAAACAACCCTTAAAAACTACAAGGAAACATACACAACCGTTGTATTTTGTAATAAACAACCAAAGAGTTTCAAAATTAGAATGCTCTTTACCGAAAATTTAATCTCTTTTATTGATAACTTTATTTGGCATGTTAACTCTTTAGAATTGCACAGGAAAAACGATGGGAATATTGTGGATAAGTTTCGCAAAGCTGACAGAAGACTCCTTGCTCTCCAATATTCGCGTATGGAAAGAGGATTACATGGTATCGTGAAATTTTACACTCGAGTAGGTCAACAAGTGGTTATATCCTTCTCTTGGCAGGCATTTATTTGTAGGCAGTAGCCAACCTTTGACTTAATTAGTATGCGAGGTAAATTTTTCGACAGGTTTAATTAAAACCAAAATGGAAATCGAATGACCCTCGCGCTTACCTTTTCACTTGTGTATAATTAAAGAAAATTTTAAGGGACCACCTGGCCTCTCTGAGCTCAACCAACGACTTATTTTATTGACTCGTTTATACGTTGTCTGAGCGAAAACCGTGTTGATCCCAAATTTTAGCAAATTTAATGACTGTATACCAAAACCTTATTGTTTTTATTTTAGCATAGTAGTTAGTATTTGTGCAAAATTTAAAACAAAATATTAAAAATCAAAACATACTCGTACATGTTTTAATTAGTGTTTTACCATTTAATTTATTTTATAACAAATATACTGACAACTTTCGTTGTCTAGTTGCCAACACGTCTATCTTTCTTCCAACTTAGGGGCTGAGGGTCAATTCCGGTTGGTTCTAATTTTTATTTATTGACCTTCACTGGTATTTTTAATATATTTATAGTTTATTGGAAGTAATTAAAAGGGGGTACGACGTTTTGCTTAATTAACATTTTTAAAATAGTCTATTATCACTGGTGTATTTTGTAAAACGTACATATCAAGGAGCCATTAGCAAAACTCTTTAAGTGTATGCCTCAGAATTATAAATATTCTATTATGTTATTCCGAAAACAATGGCCATTTTTAATTTTGTAATATTTTTAACGTTCTTTCCGGGAAAATAATTGTTCTTTTGTTTGACAATTAAGAATCTGATGTATTTATTTATTAAGTCAGGCATTAAATTTGCATTATTTTAATTCTTCAAAAATGATATAACCACGCAATATCAGAAATTGTTGATATTGCGTGGTTGTTGTATATAACATTTTGTGCTATATTTACCTTATTTCCTGTCGCTACACTTTTTTCAATGTCTCTTTCAACTCACCCTTCACACATACTTCTAATAGACTCTCACCATTGTAGTTCATTCTCCCATCGCCAAATTTACTTAATACACTTCATATCCATTCCTTAAGCCTTTCCGGTTTTCAGACAGTTGAAAAAAAGAATTAACATAATCGTCAATTACATTTACAGTTGTTTTATTAGATTTACTCACTGTAAACTGTTACTATGTAAATAAATTAATGAATTTGCTTGTTAGTAGTTTATAGGAAGTTTTCTGTAAATAAGATATACATAATCTATACTGAGTTTTATTTATTCAACCACTACATTATTTAAAACTTTCAATTTCGTTCCGGAAATGGATTTGAAACTTATAGTTTAAGGTTATTTTTAATATTTTTGTCAACAATAACCTTGAAATGTAAGTTTTTTTATTGTTACTGTAAAACAAAGATTTAATTTAAAGTCTTAAAGACTTTTTAATATTGATCAAAATGGTAAGATAGCTGCAAAATGAGTTGTATATGCTAAATGATAAAACGATCGCGGCAATCACAACGAGCAAGCGAGACTCGGAAGAAGCAGCATCCCGACAAAAACACGAAGCAGCGCAAGGCAATCACACCTTGATTTTAAAAATGTGATTTGCTTCTTTCATTGTTAACGGGTTATATTACTAGTAAAATAAAATTTCAATCATGAATTTTCATTTGCATTTTTATTCGTGACAAAACTCGTCAGTAATAGGCTCGATACGCACTTTGAACCGAACTATATACTCGTATTTTGCAATTTGGTTTTAGAAGAGGAGTCTCCTGCGAGGATGCTATTTGCCACCTTTATCGGTTTGTGGTGGAATCGAGGGAGATATGTGCTTCTTATTTCTCTTGATGTTTCAGGTGCCTTCAACAGTGCCTTGTCCCCTATGTATTAAAATCAATTTAAATTCCTTAATAATCCACGGAACATTTTCCCGTTAATTCAGGACTAATTTAGAGGTCGCAGAATGAGGGTTGATTGCGAATCTGAGTTTTTAGATAGGGAGGTAGACATTGATTGCCCGCAGGGTGGTATATTGGGTACATTGCTCTAGCTCGATCTCATGAACGGCCCCAGGTTGTATGATCCAGGCATACGCGGGTGACAGTCTGGTTCTGATCAGACATAACACCAGGGCCTCCATCAAAAGCCTTTCAGTGTTTTGTTGCTTCAAAATACTTCATCAAACAAGATTTCTTTCTTAATCTTACTTATATATTTTTTATATAATCATTTCTTACTCGTAATAATATTATTTATACGATCATTTCTTGCTCTATTAGTCATTATAACATGGGAAATTCTTCGCAAGGCGCGTATGTATTTTGCTCCTATTACTCCCTTTCAATGTCCAGACTTTGCTTACATAGATCAATGTTAGCATTATCCTACCACTAAGCAAAATTATTTTTGTGATTGATTTATTGGCAAAACCAGTAAATATTCCTTCATTGATCTTGTTTCCTTCAGCATCACGCCTTATATCTTTCTGTATCTTACGTAAATCGCAAATTTCTTTAACTTGTTCGAATCTTTTATTATTCTCAATGTATTGTTCTTATTTATAGAACAACCCTTTTCAACGAACATGGCTTTCGACTCAATAACATTCTTTTTTAAATATTTAAACACTTTGGGTGTATTCTTTCAACCAACACTGCTAAATCATTTTTACTTGCTACCACTGCCTTTTACTACTTGCTACCTTGCGTTTCACTCTGCTTAAAGCCTTTGATGTATTTTTTACTTTCTCTGTATCATCTATCAAACGACCTTTCGACTGATTTCTATCATTGATCTTCTCTTAAGTCACTGACACAAATGCTCTATTTTTACATTTTTCTTAGTGTGGTTTTTAGTCTTTTACTATTTCGTGTTACATATTACAGTCACTTAGCGATTAAATTATATTAAAAGTACAAATATAATACTCAGTGAATTTGTGTTTTTTCCTTAAAAAAAACCGATGGTTACTCTCCACTGAAATATTGAACGGTAGCCCCGGGAATGTATTGCTGTTCGGATGAAGTTATAGTGCGGGTAAATGGATATCAGTTTCCAACATGTGATCGGGGGGCTTAAGCGAGATATTTGACTTGGCAACATCTTTTATATGGTACAGTAAAATAATCCAACTTTTATCCTTGTTTCTAATGCCTTAAGTTGTGAACATATATTTGACGTAGTTCTGAAATTTACCATACATTTACTTGCATAAGTCAACACATATTTTTACATTTTTTTTTGAAAAATTATTGTTTTAGTTTTGACCTAATAGTGCTTTTTTTTGGAAAAGTATTGTAATTTGATTTGATACCTAAATAATGTTACTTATTTTATGTTTAATATGACTTCAAACGAGCTAATGTCATATTTTTTTTGTTAAAATGACACTAAAGTAACATACACCCGCTAAAGATTATGCTATATTTTATATAAAACAATATTAAATCGATTGTACTTACCTCGGTGTGTAACATTCGATATTATAGTTACGGGTTAACAGTTATAATTTATTTGTTATCTAAGATATAATATTTTCATATTTTAGTATCATTCGACAGGTGTCACTTCTTGATATTATTATGAGGCATAAAATAATAATGGCAACTAATTTATTTATTAAGAAGAGTTGACTTGACTATTGAAAAGAATAATATTAATATTTAAACGAAAAAACAGTTAAAAATGAGTGGCAATTATTGATTCTCCTTAAATGTAGAATATTAAGACTCAAAAAGTAGATTTACATTATTATTATATTCACTTTATTATTAGATTTACACTTTAAACTGTTGATATAAATGGATTTGGTTTTAAAAAATATATATCAAGTCTTCTGTCAACGTGATACGAGTAAATGCTGTGTTCTGAGTTTGGATTCAATGAAATTTAAGATAATTCAAGATTCCAAGATTCACTGCGGAAACGGATTCAACTCATCATTTTGTTAAAATAAAATGTTGTTTTTGTAAGACAAAAGATTAATTCTAAGTATTACGAAGTTATTATTATGTATCAAAACGATAAGCTGGTAGCAAAAAAGCTGCAGATGTTCAAAGGAAGAGCCGAAATCGCATCAATTACAACGAGCAAGAGAGACTAGAGAAACAGCAACACAATGATAACATGAAGATACACAAAGCCAAGCACAGTGTCCTGTTGCAAAAAAATAGTTTTTTTCCGGCATTGTTGATGTGTAATTACTGTTTTTATTCCACTACAAAATCACAACGGATTGTAGAACATGAGTTATTAAATACCTCAAACTGGTTTTATTTTGGAAATTTTACAGGTATTATCCCAGTTTTTCACGCAATGTGATAACATCAGAAAAGCAATGTTTGTTTTTATTGTATAATTCCTTCTTCGTTTCCACGCTTTATCAAGGTTAAAGTCGCCGCTTATGAAAAAGTTATACGTGCACGAATATATGTTGTCCAGAAAGTAGTTTCATATTTCTCAGAGATATGTCGTTAGGAAAAAAATCGAAAAATTTAAGTGCATTCTTTTCCCCAATGAAAGAAATAATAACGTAATGGTAAAGATGGTAACGATATAGCAAGCGATCGAGTGTGTCAAATGTGGTTTTAAAAATCCGTAATGGTGATACGATATTTAAATATGGTATGCACTTTAGAAGGCCGATTATCACTGATTACGACCAAATCAAAGCTTTGATCGAGAATAACCAGCGTTATACGACAAGATATATTGCTGAAATACTGAAAATATTGAAATCGACGGGAATCGTCAACGAAAATTTAACGTTAGAATTTTACTTAAACATACGATATAGCTTTCCACACAATCCAAATTTTACGTTTAGAGGGGCATTATAACTCGACTGTTTGTGCGTATTTCTATAATACATTAACAGTTATAATTAGTTTTCTATCTCTATTTAAATTGTTGGATTTTGATGTATGAACTTGAAACTTGAACTAAGCAAAATAAGAATAAAAGTAAAATTGATGTAGTGATGAAACGTGTACTAAAGAAGATTTGTGTCAATGTATTAAATAAGTATGAATGAAGACATATGTAAAATAAATGTTTTAAGTAAGATTACGAATGGAGTATTAAGATGGTTTGTATTTCTAGAGAGAATGACGAAATAATAAGTAAACGTATATATGTGTGTACAAGAGCAAAATCTGCGTGGAAGACTTAGATCGAAGAAAACGTAACTGGACTAAGGAAACTAGATTTTGAAACAAGATAAAGTGAGCAGCATGACGAGATTTATAGACGTAGAGGAAGCGAATTAAGTGTATTTGGATAGAAAAATGTGGTGATCTATTGCATCTCTACCTATCCCACAAGAGATACGGCGTGATGATATGTATTTGTTTCACTGTGTTTTTTAATTTCTTGAGGTTGTATCTGTCCCTTCCTACTAGTCCTGAAAATAAACAAAAGTGACTTAAATTGTTTATTTTTTTAATTATATATGCCTAAGATACGCACAATAATGCCGTTCCCTGTCATTGCCAGACTTTTCTATCACTGCGTACATCTGCGAACATGCGTCAGTATGACCAGGCAGCTCAGCAGGGTCCACATGTCTGTGACATTTGCGGGAGGGAGTGCGCATCTAGGATCGGACTGTTTTCTCGCAGAAGATCACATGACCGACGTGGAAAAAAGGTTCAAGATTGGCGTTGGAGTGGCGAGGGGATCCTCGACTACGAGACCAACAACTTTCGCCTCTTCATTATCCATAAATCATTTCATAAAATTATTCGATATTTGTGACAACTAATATTTGTTTATTTCAAAACGTCACCCCTATCGTTTATTTTATCAACCTATACCCACAATCGCTCATTCTTTGCACATACACAAACCACCTAAATGTACTTTTTCATTATGCTTAAAACAGTTTTCCCTGATTAATTATCATTCTTGATTATATTACTACGTATTCAAAATACTCGTTAATTACCCCTGCATACTTCTCGCTGTGCGAATTTCTACAGCATTTATTTGGCTCCTATAATTTTCTATTCACATCCACATTTTTCTACCAAACATCAACACTGGCACTAATATACTATAAAACAATGCAAATAATTATCATTTGATATAAAATAGTCATTATCCAAACCTAATCGCTAATAATTTGTTGTATTTCAAACAGTTATTTACATGAACAGATTGTTCGGTCAATATTTTGCAAAGTGATTAATATCCTCCCCCCCCGCCCTAAGGTCTGTTAAACTATGCAGGGGGTAAATTAGGATCTAAAAGTCCATAGGAGGTCGTTAAAGGTTTAAGGTCAATACAGATTTATGGGCTGTGCTGTGAACAGGTTTCATAACTTCGGCGATGAAATATATCCTTTGAAAAAATGTAACAAAAGCCACACGCTGCTAATATTGCCGATTTTTATGGGAAAAGTGTGCTGTATAAGTCACTGACTCTAAATTTAGGCATTAAATTTTTTTGACTTCGCCCTTAAAAGTAAGCCAAGCTGACTCTGGGCTCTTTTCTATTCTAGTTCCACAAAAAACGGAGACTGCTGCCTGATTACTTTGTTTAATAGCATGACTACAAAACGGAGACTGCTGCCTGATTACTTTGTTTAATAGCATGACTACAAATACAACGAACATCATCAAACGAACAAACATCATCGACGAACATCAAATGCAACATTAACGGAACTAATGGTTTGGTGGACGATAGAGTTTTTAAGTGGTATTTATATGGTCGTTATTTTTATATTTTTTACAGAAAGCACTCATGAGATGAGAATCTGTTACATAACAATATTGTCGAAGTCATCTATTACGTGAGACAAAAATATATGTTTTAAAATAAATGATTTGTAATTATTAATAACTTTTTGATTGATTAAACTCTTTGATACATACCAATAAATCAGAATCTATTGATTTCAATCTACTGACTTTTTACCATTTATCCGAGTGAGTTTTCCCGTGAGCGTTCTCAAAATTCAGTATTCTGAGGATGCTCGAGAAGAGCGAAACCGGTAAGTGGTAAAAAAATTCATGGAACGAATGCAAAAGATTTATATTCATTCATCAAAATTATTTGTAAATATTAAAAAAAAAAAACAAATTCAAAACGATATATTTTAATAATAGTTAAAAATAATATTTAATTCGATACCGTCTAGGTAAAAATGCTTAGACATCATCATCTTAAAAAAAAGGTTTTTAAAGTGTACAGGTTTGAGTAATTAAATGTATGTTGGTTGATGAAAGCATGTAAAGTATTATATGGAAATTTCTACCAACAAACCAGAAAAATGTTAACGTGCTCTTTTGTGAAAACCAGTGTGGAATGTTCTTTCCTAAATCTAGGTTCCAACGGAAATAGAACCTGCAACGCTCAGCTTTAAAAGCAAGTATCTTACCAAATACGACAAGCATGCTTAATGTTTAAAAAAAACGAGATTTATTAATATAACGTGGATATAAAATGACCTGGGAAATATTTTAATCCCAGTGCATCTGTAAAATATGTTATAATTAAGGCTTTGATTAATTAATTGTCGATCAGAGTAGAGTTTTTTTATTTGTTGTTGTTATTATGAAAGCTCTAATGCTTAAAATAAATAAATAATTTTAATGCTAGACATCGACTCTTACTTTGAATTCGAGGAAGACTCTGAGTTCATCCTATAGATGAACGGTACTTTAGTATTTTTCTGTAGGCATTCTGAAACACTTCGGCAAATACAATATCTTGACCGATCGAACCTGTACGTATACAGTTAGATAAATATGATAGAAATAAGAACACAGATAACCATGCATAGAAAAACAATGTATGACAGAATAAGGAATGAAAACATTGAGAAAAAAGTCCGTATTGAAAGAAGACGCAGTACCTAAGATAGAAATACTCGTTAACTAAGACGCAGTACCTAAGATGAAAAAACGAATTATCAAAGATTTTAAAATATATTCTCTACTAATATTGTAGAAGGTACGAGAAGAATTGCGAAACCTTGAAAACGTGGTATGACCAAATTAATGAAGTTCTTAAACAATGAATGATAATTAAAAAGGAGGATGACTAAAGAAATACTAACATAAGAGATATACTCGTATAGTACAAATTTGAGTAAAAGGCATGTGGGAGGAAGACCAAAAAAGTGTGGTGGAATTAAGTGAATGATATTCTGAAAGAAGGAAACGTAAAAAGTAAGAGAAATCGTAAAAGTTGTATGAGACGGTAAATGGGTGTAGAAGAGGATAAGGATGTGTGTCGAGATAGGAAAGTCTGGCGCTCTGTTCTATTCGCACTGTTTAACCCTTAGAGGAAAATGCCGCGATAGTTTATATGTATGTATAAAAGGAGAATTTATGTCTTGGAGACAACATTATCTACAGCTTCGTTAATCGAGACTTTTGGTTTAGAACCACTGGAAGGGGCATGAAACTCGTTATTTGTCATCACACCTGGTGGAAATACTACCCAGTATATGAAGTAGCAAGAACACTCCATCAGCATATGAAAATATCTTTGTCAAGAGAACTCGTGAACCAAACTGGGATATTTTTTTTCGGGTACCATCAGAAGTCAAACCTGTAAACCCCGGATAGTAGTCAAGCGTCTGACTGACTGGACCTCAGATGTCGTCAAAGGTATTCGTTATAATATTACATACAATGAAAAGTCAACAACGTAAATAAAGAAAGATTTTGATGAACATAACATATTTTCTTCATGTTTATTATCAAAATATCTTGTTCGGCTTGAAATGTTTGGTTAGTAATTTTTTTTGAATAAAATCTTTGTTTTTATGTAGATATCATGAAAAATATATTTTGCGTGTAGGAAAAAAATATTTTACCACTTCATGAAAGTCCAAATAAATCGGCCATTCGAAGTTCTCTCACGTATCATCAGCTATCGAAATAGAATGAGACATGCATCTGTATTCATCGAGTGGCGAAATGTAAAAGGTGAAATTCGATCACCGAAATAATTTTATACGCTTGGTTTTTAAAGTTAATTGAAATATATATTTTATCCATTTCAATATTTAAAATAAAAAGCAAAATTTGAAATATAATATAGATTAAATCAATCTTTTCATTGATGGTGGTTTGTTCTAAAATGGTTTTCGTAAAAAAAAAACCAATATTCCGGGTAATTTGAAACCTAACGAATAATATATTGCCTTAATTTATTTATAAAAATTGTGTTTAAGTATCTTTTCCCGTTTTATTATTTGAAAAATAATTTACAAAAAAAGTACCCAATCTACTAAACACATTTTTTTTGGTTTATTTTAAAATGAAAAGCATTAAACATTAACAAAACAAATTTGCAGGGAAAACGTAAGGAAAATATATGCTAGAGGAAGACAAAAAAAAGAATGTTTGAATCAAGAAAATGATATTTTGAAAGAAGGAAATGTAAAACGCCTGAGAAATTTTAGGGGCTGTATGAGGTGTATGGGTGAAGAAGAGGCGAAATATGTGTGTGTCGAGATAGGAAAGTCTGGTTCCCTGTTCTCTATGTCTAACCTAACAGAGAAACGGCATGCTGGTATTCAAACCCTTCTAAAAATTTCTTCCATAGAAGCCCATGATGGTTCCTCAATTATCCAAGAACAGGTATAATTCATGTTGGATTGTATTTGTATATGTACAATATAAATTCAGATGCTCAAGTTTAAAGCCGATAAATAAAATGCCTAAAATGTTTGTGAAACTGCAGAGGAAATGGGATAGGAAAAATAGTAAATTGAAAAAATACACTTGACTGAATGAATGTGGTTTTTGCATCCGTTATTTGAGTCACATATTTACATTCAGAATCCCGAATACTTAAATTTCTGGGAAGTCTTTCTATTATACAAGGTAACTGGGATAGCAAAAAAAAAAACAATGTTTAGGAAAAAGGACGAAATCATATATATTTATCTGACAGATAAAAAAAAAAGTGGAGTCTTTTTAACAATTTTTTTTCAAAAAGATAAAAATTAATGCGAAAGGAAAAAACTTAATTAACAAAACATTTTTATGAAAATAAAAAAATATTAAATATTCCCTTTCAAAAATTAAGTTCGCGAAGCAAAAAACATAACAGAAAATAAGTGACACAAAAGTTTGTAAATGAAGAAAGTGGGGAGAATGATGAGTATCTCACAGGGAAAAAATATATAAAAGATATCTCGCAGACATGAATCTTTTCAGAAAAGAATTAAGGTTTGCCAGTGATATTATTTTGAATAATGAATGAAAACACAAAAGAAAATTTTGGAAACGTTATTAATTTTCAAGCTCAGTATCAATTTTTAATTACTTTCTTTTTTCAAGATTCTTTGAGAAAATTAAAAGGATAACGGAATGTATCGTGTATTTTTTTTACAAAACTTTCTTTTGAAATGTACTTTATATTCTCACTGAGTTCACCTTTTGACGAATTAAAATGTTTTTCTTGCCTCGAAACAATGGATTTTTACGTTAAAATTTTCACGACTTTTAATTTCTGAACACTTGAAGAAATAAATTTCCTGAATATTAAAGACTTAATTTCTTCTAGAAAACGAAAAACATATATTTAAAAACCATAAAGATATCACAAATGTTTCGAGTGATAACATCCAGGGAATGATTTAAGGCCAAATTTCTTCTAGAAAACGGAAAACATATATTTAAAAACAATAACGAGATCACGAATTATTCGAGTGACAACATCAACTGAATGAATATATTTACATTTAGCGTACTAATTTAGGGATAAGTTAGTGAATAACCATTTTCATACTTAGATAAATAATAAAGTAAATATACTCGTATATCAAAATGTTTTCCGACTAAATCTTATTAAATAACTCACATTATGCTTAATAACTTTCGCCTATTTTTTTTTGCTTTAAAAAACTTTAAATAATGGCTTAGTAGTAGATATTCGAACGCAAAATGGAAACTAGTTTATATCAAATCTTCTTAGATGAAAGTCCCGGGCTTGTCTCCCGAAAACGGAAAGCATTCTATTTAAAATCCAATTGGGACTACAAATTCTTACAGAGATAAATTCAACTAAATAAACAAAAAAAAAACGAGTATTTTGTCATGCCATAAGAAAAAAGGTAAAATAAGATATAAGAAAATAAAACTCAAACCTAATACAAAAGATCATAGAATAGAACTTCCCAAATGTTTAGCGACGAAAACAAATAAATAACGGTCATACTTATAAAAGATAACGACAATACCAAGAATCAGGGAAAAAATCATAGAACGAGTCCACAAATTCTACTCAGAACTCTTTCGAGGCATATAAAATACGAGAAATAGGACAAACAACTGAACTGATAAACACTTTTCTGAAATTCTTGTAAGGGAAGTAGATAAAACCATAAATGGTATGAAAAACCGTAAGTTGGCAGATGACGGCACAACAATAGAAATCCTTAAGGCAGCAAGCCAAGAAATATATCACATCTTAGCAAATATAATGACACACTGCACAACACACTTAACAACAGAAAAAATCTTCAAAATAGAACACGGCAAAAACAATTCTTCTTCATAAGAAAGGAAACAAAAACGCTTTGAAAAACTATGTACCAATTAATCTTATGCCAATCATATACAAAATATTTACAAAAATAACAACAACCAGAATACAAAAACAGCTAGACGATACGCAACCAAGAGAACAAGCTGAATGGATGGAAAGACAATGAGGCAAGTAATTGCAATATCAAATGAATATCGCAGACCCCAGGCATGTGGTTCATAGACTTTATAAAAGCCTTTGACTCAGTAAAACACAAATATATATTTGACAAGGCACTCAGAAAACAAGGAACACTTTATATAATAATCCAAAATATTTACCATGAAGCAAAATTGGTGGTGCATCTACTGGAAAAAAAAACAGAAGAAATGCAATCACAAAGGGAGTGAGACAAGAAAACGCGATGTCGCCCAAACTCTTTACAGCTATACTGGAAGAACTATTTAAAACCTTAAACTGGGACAGTATGGGAATAAAGATCGTTGGTGTTTGGTTGGATCTCTTTAACTTGAGATTGACAGATATCACACTTAACATATAAGCAAAACAAGGGAAAAACTAGACTGGACGGTTTTAACTTAGCCAGCAATCGGAGCTTAACTTAGCCAGCAATCGGAGTTGGCTTACATAGTACTCGTATTTTTTATCATTTATCGTATTTCTTGGCTATATAACATATGTTGTCATTCTGGTTTGTTTTTTCAATAAATATACATTTTACGAGTTTATTAAATAACGCTTACAAACGCAGTCTCAATAGCTAAGAGTTGAGTCGAAGTGAAATTTATTCATACGTCCGGATAAAGCTGTTTCCTACGCGATCTGGAAACAATATTGCTATTTCCCTTAGTCAGCTAAAGGTGTTGCCGGGGCTCTATTGTATTGAACAATATTTCTATTGGCATCCCCTTCTCTAGTCGGTGGAATATTTTTAGAAAGAAACGCGTTAACGAAAACCAATTTCACTTTAAACGAAAGCAACTTGCCAAAAAATATACTTTAATTTTAAAGTTGTGTCACCTTTCTCGTGTTAACGTAATAAAATATTCATAATATCTGAAAGTTCAATTTACACAATTATCATACAGACCAAGATTTAATTAATAGATTCAAGATAATAAATGATCTATTAATTTATTAGTTTACAAGTGAGCTTAAGTAAATGTTTTGACAATTTTTCATTTAAGTTAAAATTTATTTTTGTGTTCGTGCGGTACCCTTTAACTTGTGCGAATTGTAAATTTAAACAAATTGAGGGCAGAAACGGGAGACAGCTTTGTCTTCAGCCCCATTAATCGAGTCTTCGAGGGAAGAGACATAAAAGTGAGCATTTAATTAATTTTTCGTAATCACACGTATTTGCTAAACTACTGCTCGTGGAGAGGCAATAACACTAGCACACGTCTAGCACGTATAAGTATTCTTACTAGACGAACCATATAGATGCCATCGGAAATCGTACCCGAATCCCCCGGATGAAAGTCAAATGTCTTTACAACTAGGTAACGGAGGTCATCTAGTAAAATTTAATAAAGCGACATAAAAAACTAAGAAGTTTTAGCCAGCTTTTATAATCCTGCCACATATTAGGTCTAAATATTGTAATTTTCCAAAGCATCAGAAGCACATAGTCTAGTAGAGAGGTAATGGTTATTCATAATAGATATTCCTGCATTATTAAATTGCACTTGACCAGAATAATTGTTTCGGAATAAATAAGGCGGTGCTGAAAGTACCCGAATTTAAATGCTTTAAGAGGAACAAAATATCAAGTTTAGTTTTATGCTTTTTTAAATCTCTCTTCTATGCTTATATTACCAAGAATAAGAAGTATAGGTAAAGGAAGGTAAAGGAAGGTAAAAGAAGGTAAAGGAAGGTAAAGGAAGGTAAAGGAAGGTAAAGGAAGGTAAAGGAAGCCGGTTGATTATATTATTAAGGTCCAAACAATATGTAGATGTTGTCTACGAAGAAACTTCTCCGTCATATTCCATAGGGAAAAATTGGGATGAACAGTTTCACTTAGGTAGATAATTGATTAAAGACGACCCTCATCAAGACATACCAGCAGAAGTACTCACTTCAGACAGTTTTATTAGTGCAAGAGCAAGTGTTCCAAGATATAATTATAAAATCAAAAGAAAAAGCAGCCATGCCTGGGTTTTCCAAGAGCACTGTGTTTCGAATTCTGCACAATCAACTTGGCATGAATGAGGTAAGTGTATGATGGGTGTCAATGGGATGGAGTGCAGCCCAGAGGCAATGACGTGTTGGATGTTGCAATTATTTTTTAATGCTCTGCGATTGAAAAAAAAGAAATAATTTAGTTAATATTATTAACGTTTGTAAATGGATTCGAGGGAGTAGCGGCGTTCGGGATCAATACGATCCAAAAAAGCCAAGGTGGCAAGCCCAAAAAAGATTATGGTAACAAGTTTTTTGAGATTGTCAAGGAAATCTATTAAATTGCTTCATGCAGAGAAACACAATGGTTACTGAAGAGAATTATGCGTAATTAATCTACAAATTAAACGATACCATAAAAACAAAAAGCCGAAGAAAGGTGTTACAAGGCATGAGATTATTGCACGACAATGGGCCAGTGCCCACTTCTGTTGCTGCAAAGTCTGTCGTTCAACAATGTGGTTTCCAATAATTGAATTATTAACCTTTCAGTCCCGACTTGGCCCCCAGTGATTAAATTTTATTCAGAACTGAAATCCGTTTTGCGAGAAAAATATTTAAAAGTGACAAAGAAGAAATCTTGACAGTGTAACACACTTTATAAACAATATTTTAGAGGTATTGAAAACCCAGCCTGGTGAAAGAGTTCGTCTGGTGACAATATTCACAAATCCTTGCGTCATCACGTGTAGGGTAGTATTGCTAACACGTGTGATGATACTCTGCGAGCTCCGTGCACACTAAAGGGGTTCTAAGCTCGAAGGCTCGATACATGGAGTCGAAGACAATGTTGCCTCCCGGCAAGGCTCTATGATTGTGTGATCACCAATTTGGATGTGTTGAAGGGTACCATACGAATAAAAAAGAATAATAATCAAGTATCACCATGTAGCCCATTAGATTTATTTAAAATACCTGTCAAAAATAATATTTCAAGGAAAATATTATAATACTATTATATTAATATTATAGTATACGAGTATACGAGTACAAACTAAATTGTGAGATAAAAAATTTTTTTTATTAAAATTTTGTTGTTTGCGTAAAAGTTTAATTTTTGATTGATATTTTTGAACATTTATACAATGGTACAGTTTATTTTTGCGATACTATAAATATTATTTTACAAATAAAAAAAAAATGCAATAAAAACGACACGCCAAAATTATTATACATGTATATTATTTATAGTTAAGGCATCGACATTATAGAGGTTTAAAGACATTGTAATTTGTTTTTATCAAACACTGTTTATTCCACTTTTTATAACAGTATAACCCTGCCGGTTTCAAGGCTTTCCCTTCATCATCAAGAGAGCACAAACAAGACATGTTTGCGCTCCCCTGATGATGAGGTGAAAGTCTTGAAACCGGTAGGGTTATACCGTTATAAAAAGTGGAATAAACAGTGTTTGATAAAAACAAATTACAAATATTATATATTTCAAGCAAATATTAAAGATGTATTGGAGAAAAAAATTATACTTTATCGTTGTAATTAAAATCCTTATTGTAGCGAAGAGAAGATTTATGCATTTGAAATCTTCCTGATGGGGAAAACCACGTTTGGAAATAGTAAAAGCCGCGTTTGGCAATGGAAAAATTTATGGTTACGCGTTTGGTTAATCCTTAGGTTTGGCGGTAGCCATGGAATTAAAGTTTACCACAGTACTGGAACACGCTTAATGTAACGTTATTATACTAACACAAAAATTCAAGTGAGAAAAAATACACAAATTGTCTCTAGTATTGTATCTTATGAAGATTTAAAATTATATTTTAGTTTATTTATTTCATACATTATGTATAATCTACAGGGCTTATTGGCAGGTGATAATCGCTACCAACTTATCAGAAAAAAGTAAATAAAAGATGTTATAACGTCGCAAAAATTATTCAAATTGTTATTATTTTTACCAAATTTATGAACAGTATAAATAACAACAATAAAAGTGAGATGTCATCAATCAATTGAAGATATGTGTATGGTGTAAAGATAAAGCAAATTGGGAATAAAACATTGAACTTAAAAATTAAAAGATTTTTCAAGAGCTGTTTAAAACATGCCACTAACGGAACGAGTCATTAGTTTAAGGGTGGCCAACCCGCGTCCCGCTGGGTGTCTACTTGTGGCCCGCGGAGCATATGCACACATTTTTTTCTTTGAGTGTACATAAAACCACCAAAAGAACATTCTATCGTGCGTAGTTCGTATCATATCCCATATATGGAAGTATCTCAGTACATTGATTCAACTATCGTGACAATTTCTTCTATGGTATATTCGTGTTAACAAACAATCACAACGTTAAGCTAATTTCAACAAAATCAGACGTCTCACTAAAATTTATTAT
>CATKWJ010000763.1:0-16987 GCA_949825065.1 Odontocerum albicorne
AAAAACACCCTCCGGAAGACGTCCCAGACAGGGCTACAGCAGCGGTCCTAGAAGAGAGGCTTCGATACGGACACGGAGGATCGGTAACGGCTACTTTCAGATGAACATCGCTACGTTTAATACTCGTACCCTCTCAAGTGAGGCCCATATCACTGAACTTCAAGAGGAACTTAAGCACATCAATTGGGATATCGTAGGGCTAAGCGAAGTCAGAAGAAAGGGAGAAGAACTCATAGAACTGAAAGATGGACAACATCTGTATTTCAGAGGTACAGAAGATGGAAGAACCAGCGGAGTGGGATTTATTATACACAGGAAATGGATGAATAACATCATCACGACTGAGAGCTCTTCTGACAGAGTGGCGTTCCTAACTTTCGAAATAAACAAGCGATATCGAATGCAAATAATACAGACATATGCCCCTACACAAAGTAACTCTGATGATTGTATCGAAGAGTACTACCAAGAAGTTCAAAATATGTATGATGCAAACACATCCCACTTCAAATTGTAATCGGAGATTTCAACGCAAGAATAGGCGGTCTCCACAGAGATGACGAATCAGTGGGAAAATTTGGGATAGGCACCCGAGATGGCAGAGGAAACAGGCTTGTAGAGTTTGCTCAAAGCAATTCACTTTGTGTTATGAATTCATTTTTCAAAAAGAAAAACTCTAGAAAATGGACATGGAAAAGCCCAACAGGTAACACAAGTGAAATCGACTACATCCTGTCAAACAAAATATTTACTGTCCAAGATTGCACTGTTCTCAACAACTTTAAAACAGGCAGTGATCATCGCCTAGTAAGAGCCAAAATAAGGATCAACACCAAAACTGAACGTCTCAAAGTGGTTTAGAAAAAGGAGAAAAGAATAATAAACAACGATCTACTTGCTAAAAACAAAAATGGATTCCAACTAGACCTCAAAAATCGATTTGAAATCCTCTGCAAACTAGAGCTTCCGATTACAATAGAATCAATAGCAGAACAGATAGTACAGAGTGCAACAAACTAAGGCGGCTCATATTCCCAAAAAGAATCAAAATTGTCCCAGGAAACGTTAGATCTATGAAACAAAGAAGAAGAATGATATCTACACAACCCGCTTCTACATCACCATCTTTCTCAGAGATCAATAGAATACTACGCAATAATATTCGTAAAGATATCCGCGAATATAATACAAAAATGGTTCAAAGGACGGTACGAGCAGCTTCTTCTATATGCAGGATTTCCTCTGCAACAAACATTTTAATCTCGACTTACGTATGTGAATTTTGCATTGCTACATATACTCCATACGCTTTTATAGTGTTGAATCATGGATAACACCAAGAAAGTAGAACCTTTTGAAATGTGATGCGATCTTTTGGGCTGATACAAAATAGATTCGGTGTTGTCGATATAATTGGAATGGAATGCTTGTATTGTAATTTTCCACGCATATTTGTTCAAAATGTTTAAAACACCTTAACGTGCTATTTTTCACTTCCAAATCCAAAAAACACGCAACTAAATAGTTAAGAAATAATAAGAGAAAAATGGCTTTTTCGACTACCATATTGTATTATTATGTTGTTCTCAATAAAAATGGCTTTTACATGTTTATAAGAAAAAATCGGTTTTATACTTTTAATTTACACGGCTATGTCATTAGATAATTGACACTGATTATATTATTATTGAGTTTTATGACTTTGAGTGATTTATGAAAGTTTTAAAGCGTATTTTTTATGTAGAAACACATTTGTTATATTGCGAATATAACAAATGTGTTTACTACCATCTAAATCTACTAATATGATAGTCCACTACAGTGAAACGTGTTTACTACCATTTACTCGTAAATCTGCTAAGATAATAGATAGTCCACTACACGGGAGTGAAACGTTAAAGAGGAGAAATGTGTGCACTTAGAAGAATACTTGCGATGGTAATATATAACCGAATAGAGAATTAGGAATTAATGTGAACTTAAACCAGATTTTTCGATTAAGATGAAAAAGAGCACTCTGAGATGATTTGAGTACGTGAAATTAATTAATTAAAAAATACTTATAAACTAAATTATCATAATTATTTTTTAATTCTATTTTTTAACAAGGATAAGTTAAAAGTGAGAGAAGTCATATGAGTTGTATTAGAAGTTGCATGGATGTTGAAGAGATGAAATATATGTGGTGCTATAAGAAAATTTGGTATTCTATTCTCTCTACCTATCCCGACCGGGAATCGGTGTTATGGTATGTGTGTATTTTAACCTTTAGGTTTACTACTCGTATATAGCTTTAGAGAGCATTATTTCTATATTATCAATTGAAGTACATTGGTCTCTCCCTTTCATATCGGATGCTCATCACGGCTAAAAATTGCGAGAAATAAAGTTAAATAGTATTTTAATGACGTAAACATAAAGCCTTAACGTCAGCAATACAAAGTAAAACGTGATTAGACAGTAAATGAACCAGGTATTTAAGATGTTGTGTACCGCATAATGGGTAACTCCCTAATGTGTTCGTCATGGACAATTTTTTTTTCGATACATTTTCCTGAATTGCCTTCAATTATCCGAGGTAACATAATATGTGGCTGTAATTGCACCGTCCCGTCAATGCTGAACCAGATGTAACATAGTTGACAAAAAAGTAACTCTTTCAACCGTGCCACCAATCAACACTCATAAAGATTATTTATTTGTATTACGTTACGAGTACAATGCTGTGGAGATGCTTGCACTTGTGGTGTCAATGTACGAAAGAAATCTATTTTCTTCATCTCTCATATGGGGCCGACTTGAGTGTCCTGTTCCTTCCGGAATCCTTACTTCTTAAAGTGATTGAATTTAAAATATTATGATATTATAATTTTTTTCTCATTTTATAGTAAAAATATTAATTACTATCTTTGTAAAGTTTACAAATTTTTAAGAAAACACCTACTAATTGAATCTATTAATAAATTAATGTCAACACCATACTTAATTACTTTGATTTAATACAAACATAATATTTTATATTAAATTAATGAGAATTGCTAGTAATAGCTTGTACGGAACGCATATAAACTAACTGACCTTACCTACCTAGTAAACATATGATTTTCTACGCGCTCAGTATACCTTTGAAAATTGCAAAAATATTTTCCATAACTTGTTTTAGACTTTATCAAAAGAGAAATAAGATTAAGTTTTAATGTGATTGTATACTCGTATATGAAGGAATTTATTTTTTAAGTAAAACTTAAGGACATCGGGCTTCTTAGCGTGGTCAGGAATACCATATGTTAAGCATGCTAATATTTTATGTTACAAAAGGACCTAAGGGAAAATAACGAATATCTTGGATTTCATATTGCAAACCATGCATTATTTAAATTATGTATTCTTATAAAGTTAATGTTTTTTTTATAAAGCTTATAAAGAAGAGAAAACCAAAACACAAATATGATTGTAGTAAAAACGAAAACTATCCCTAAGTTATAGGCAGTCTCTTACCATATAGGCAGAATGAGAACTTTTAGGTAATTAAATATCTAACAACCCCTATTAACATAGGAAATCGAAGATGATATATCGATTACAGTAAGAATAAATGCTGGAGATAGGGTATACTAAGGTTTTTGATCTGAAATTTTCTGAATAATGCCAGTCGTATTCATATAAGGGAAAGTAAAAAATATCACGATAGTTTATGGGGAATCCCTCTTGAACTTGAAAGAAGGAACTTTATGAAATTTGGAAGGGTGTGGAGAATACACAAAGTAGAAGCTTAAATATAATCCAATAAAATCTTTATGACTAAAATGAGAAGACTGGCGGCCAAGCATCCTTAACGTCTAAACTTATTTTGGAGGTACCGGCAGGAAGATGGCTCCGAAATCTATGCATTAGATGGGAACACAAGAGACGAAGACTCAATGTGTATTAATGACTGGCACATATGTGCCCAGAGAAGGGATTCCTGAAGTTATATCGCAAGGTCGGCACAAGGGTTCATAGTACGCGCCAGTTAAGGTACAAAAATTTCGCTGAGTGCTTATCTTAAATATTAGTTATTTACATATTTCATAAACTTAAGCTTAGCGATCGAAAACCTCTTAGCGATCTGCTCACTCGGATTAGTGAGTGGCGATCGAGGAACAGTATTTACTTCACCCTGCAAAATGTCTGCAGCGTAGTATTGAAGGGGGTACTCCTACAATCTCATTTTCAGGGACAAATATTCCTAGGATAGGAACTAATCTCTTCAGAAACAACCGATTTCGGAAAACTAATCTACTCTGGCCTAGGAATCATCTTCTAAATTAGATCGTCTCTGCTGAGCGCGTAAGGCATTTGCAACTATTTGTTGCTTGACAAAATCCTTGTAGGGCCAAACTTTCTATACGACCAAACTACTATAATGTAGTATTTTGGGTGTTGTAGGTGTTGACCCCATAGAAGTTGGTTCTCAGTTGCCAAAATAATGCTGATCAGCGCGGCTGCCCCAAATTAAAAGACAGTATTCAACAATTTTGCAACTATTCAGGAGAAGTAAAAACAGGTTTTATGTGCTACTATATATTAAAAAGTTATAACTGAATATTTTATATAGAAACAGTTTTAGCATATCTTTTGTAGTTTTGTTTAGATATCCACTTTTCAGTTTGTTAGAGCATCATTTATGTAGGTATTAAGCATATACTGCCTTTTATTATGGGATATTTTAAAATTATGTTAAAGTAAATTATTGTTAAAAGACAGTATATTTCAAAATTATTCGTTTATTTATTTATGAATCACAAACACAAACTGTTTATTTAAAAAAAGAAATTAAATACAATGAAAGAAAAGTTGAAACTTCAGGTGAAAACTCTCCACCACTTAACATACTAAATCTACGACATAACCGTTCGTCGGCAATTCTAACCAAAACGACCACCTGTTGCTGGTCATTTTTGATACAAGTGTACGTAGTATTTTTTCTTTCTTCATTGAAATAATGCCTCTACGTTCTCTTATTTCTGGGGCATCTCAAAATTGTCACGATCATATGAAGCTGAAAAAAAATATATTTCTCCATAGGGTGCATTAAAGTCGATGTAGGTGCATTAAAGGTGAAATATGTGTGTCGTAATATTATAGAAAAGTTTGGCGTTCTATCCTCTGAAAAGGCGTGATGGTATGTATGTAACTGAATAAAAACGTTACGATGGAACTTAATCTCATTTTCATTATAATGTAATTCTTTATTTTCTCCAATTTTCGCATGTTTCTGTGATTTTAGAATTATGTAAAGGTAATACTCGTATTACATTCTTGTAACGCCGACCCTGTAAACGTAGAACGCGAACAACTTAAACTTGTCGATAGACGTAAACATATCAATGAAACCTGCATTGAACGCTTAGCATTCAGCATGTTTATTTACAATTGCTGACAGTAATAGGGCCGCATTTTCCCTACTTCTTTTAAAAATACAATAATGATGAGGCAATCTTATGGCCAAGTGGAAATTTTTTACCGTCCGTTGACATTGCATTAGGCAAACCACGGTCGTTTGTCAGATTATTATTTGAGCGCGTTATATTGTTAAGTGCCTTTCTATACATATGTTATAACACTTTTAATTCACAACACGTAAATAAATAATACATTTACTAAGAACAATATTATCCTTAAATCATATTAAGGCAATGGAAAAGAAAATACACTTGAGAGAACCCGGTCACTAGGACGCTAAATAGTTTTTAGCTCCCAGTTTACATTTGTAAACGTAACGTATTTTATAAAAAATATTATACCATAAACAAGTAGTTGATAGAATTATGAACAGATTAAATAAATACATATATTGTTAAAAAGTATAAACGCATTCACTCACATACAAACAAAACTCCAGATTCACTCCTAGCGTAAAGGGAGAAAATAAATTTCTTCTTTCCTACCAATGTCAGTTCATTTCAATCCCATCACCACCCACGCTGTTATGGGTGAGAAAAAAAGTCCCCATCCTGCGCGATCTAGATTAGAAGATCGAATTATAGTTTTTTTTTGTGAGAACGTTGCGAAGCCACGATATCTTTTTCCCTGAACACGATGCCCCTCAATGAACCGGAGAAGGAAAATAAAACCTCGAATTTCGACATAATATAGCAACAAATTTAAAGATTTTTGTTTCGCTGGGAATTGTTATATCACATGAAGATTAGCAGCTCGAATTTGAGAGTTGTTACATCACATGAAGATTAGCCACTCGGATTTGAGAGTTGTTATATCACATGAAGATTGGCAGTTCGGATTTGTTATATATTTTGTATAATAATTAATAGGTGGCTGTTAATGAATTGTGTCGCCATAAAATATCACCTCAAGAGCACTATTTCATACAAAAAAAACATAGGATTTTATGAAGCGTTATTCCGTTACACCTTTTCCCCATGAGCGCTAATAAAATTCATACAATGTTCGTACCAAGTGGTTATTTTTTTTTGATACGGGATAATAATCCAATTGATTCAGTTTACAAAGCTCTGAAGTAGTTTTTTAAACGCTGACTTAAGTTTGTGTCATAAACATGTATTTTTAAACGCTGACTTAAGTTTGTGTCATAAACATGTATTTTTAAACGCTGACTTAAGTTTGTGTCATAAACATGTATTTTTAAACGCTGACTTAAGTTTGTGTCATAAACATGTATTTTTAAACGCTGACTTAAGTTTGTGTCATAAACATGTATTTTTAAACGCTGACTTAAGTTTGTGTCATAAACATGTATTTTTAAACGCTGACTTAAGTTTGTGTCATAAACATGTATTTTTAAACGCTGACTTAAGTTTGTGGCATAAACATGTATTTTTTCATTGCAGAACAAATCAAATTTGAGTTTTGTTATAACTAACTATAATTTTTTAATTTAATTAAACATTTTGAAACAAGCTTGAACATACTTTTACTAAAACATAGTGTAATGTAACGTTTTATACAGTACAACGTTACGTGTTTATTGCCATGTGATAATCCCTTTCAACCAATCGCAAAATTGCTAACGAGGTCTTAAGAGAAAAAAAAATCTGAATCGCTTTTTACAATAAATTGAGTTCCAACGCGATTCCAACTTGTAGCCCTTGGGCTGGAAGACATGTGTCTAGTCCACGGAGATCGTCATGGGATATTCATTTTATTGTACTGATAACAAGTACAATGTTTTTATTTCATTTAAACCTGGTGAGATAATTGAAGGTGACGTTTCGTTAAACCAACAAGAAATTAAATAAATAGATTGGGACGCTTTTTGGTTACCTACCCCCTAAGTGGAAGACAAACGATTTACGTGCAGATTACACTGGGGAACAATTTTGGAATCCTTTTTTTGCTTCTCAAACAAATTGATGGGATTATAATCGAGCATACGCTACGTTACAATAATATGTATTTTTTATTATCCTGGCACGTCAGAATTCCGAGAAATACCTAAAAAACTGTTTCAGGGAAAATTTATTTTTAAATTAAATCTAATACTGGCAATACCGTAACCGCATTGCACGACTGTCAGATTTTGAGTAAAAAAACGTATTTTGAAAGATAAATATGCCAAGAAGTGCATCAATTAATACAAACAATACAAATCAATACAAACTCCTTTTGTTACGTTTGTGGGGGTTTTGCATTCAACGAACAGCATAGAAATATAATACTTTTAATACGAAAGGCATATGAGTTATGTTTTGCTTGGAAGATCGGAGACCAGGATAAATCATGGGCGTCTCACATTTACTGCGCTACTTGTGCGGTAATGCGAGCTTGGCTTTAAGGTGCCCGAAAATCAATGCCATTTGCTGTTCACATGATATGGAGAGAGCAAAAATATCGCGCTACTGATTGCTACTTTTGTTTAAGTAATGTGATTGGGTTCTCTTCCAAAAATAAAAAGAGTATTGAATACTCGAAGCTTCATTCCGCAATTCGGCCTATCGCTCACAGTGATGCGCTACCAATTCCAATACCGCCTTCATTTTGGACACTAGATGAAGAAGATGATGACAACCATGCGGTAAACGAACATTATAACATTATAAGGATACGGAATACCACATACCATCAATTTCCAATGCTTACCAACACTTAACAACTGAGCCAGAGCTTAATTATCTCGCCAGGGATTTAAATTTAGGAAAAAAGCAAGCAGAGTTGTTAGGATCGAGACTTCAAGAATGGAACTTGCTGGCAAAAGAGACCAGAATCTCATGTTTTCGAAATCGCCATAGAGACTTTGAACTATACTTTTCCATGAGCGACAACATAAGTTTTTGCAATGATATTGGTGATATATTTGCTGCTATGGGTAAATACCATAATCCCGATGAATGAAGGCTTTTTATCGATTCGTCCAAACTCAATCTGAAAGCCGTTCTGTTGCATAATGGAAATATTCATCCATCCATTCCGATTGGTTATTCAGTTCACATGAAAGAAACATACGAAAACATGAAATTACTTCTTTCAAAAATAAAATACAATCAATATAAGTGGAATATTTGCGGAGACTTGAAAGTCGTAGCTATTTTACTTGGCATGCAGCTAGGTTACACAAAGTACTGTTGCTTTCTTTGTGAATGGGACAGTTGAGCCAAAACTTCACATTAAATACTAAAGAATTGGTCTTCTCGAAAACGCTTAACTCCGGGTATCAAAAATAGTTTACACGAGACATTGGTGGACAGCAATAAAATTATCTTGTCACCTTTACATATTAAATTAGATCTCATGAAAATTTTTGTTAAGACCACGAATAAAAACGGTGAAGTGTTCAAGTATTTAAAAGAGAAGTTTCCACGTATAAATGAGGCTAAAATAAAGGAAGGAATATAAAATATTCCTTCCTTTATTTTAGCCTCACGAATTTGTGGGCCCACAAATTCGTCAAATTTTAAGAGATGAAGCGTTTGATGCAAATCTGAATCCCCTCGAAAAGTCAGCTTGGGACGCCTTCAAACTTGCATGTGTAAATTTTCTTGGCAACAAAAAGAGTGAAAACTATTTGCATATGGCAGATGAATTGTTGATTGCATATAAAAACTTAGGCTGCAATATGTCATTGAAAATTCATTTTCTCCATTCTCACGTTGATTTTTTTCCTAATAACCTGGGTGCTATAAGCGACGAGCATGGAGAGCGCTTTCATCAGGATATATCAGTGATGGAAAAATGATACAAGGGAAAATGGAATCCATCCATGCTAGCGGATTATTGCTGAACTACAATTAAAGACAATCCAAGAGCGCAATATGAAAGAAAACTTCCAAAAAATGTAAAATTGGTGACAAGTAGATATATTTCCTTTGTACTATGTAGAGCATAATTTTTATTTTCAAATATATGATAAATTAAAAACTATAAGTGATACAGACTTTTTAATGATACCAATAAAATCAGCATCCGAAACTGCATTAAACATATGTATCGGACTCCAGGAAGCGAAAACGTTGTTCCCCAGTGTTATTAAGGTCGAGATGTTAAATGTACATTGGAGAAAAGTGAATTGTATTAATACTTAGGTTGGTAACTTTTATAACTTTCATCGACTTTCTCTGTGACCTAGTTGATAAGATGCCTGTCTTCTGATTTAATGGATACAGGTACGATATCCGATGATACCCACTTTTTAAAAAAGGATTCCAGTATAGTTTTCACTTAATACCTGTTTAATACCATTCTAGTTGATTAGAAGAGATTTCCACATAACAATTAGCCCACCTGGTTGTACTGTATACAACGAAAGTGTCTTCTTCTCCCTGGCTCCATCCCAACTCATTGTCTGCGAAGACTGTTGGGGTCAGCTCTCCTCGTCCTCAGGTTGTATGCTCTTCTGTCCCGGACTACGTCCCCCAGGCCGTGCCTCTGCATCAGGTTATCTTTTTGCACCACCCATGAATTATTTGGTCTTCCTCTGGTTGTTATTCGAGGAAGATCCATGGAGATTGCTTGGTTCACAATGTGATCGGAGGCTCTGCGTCCAACGTGCTCATACCATCTCAATCGCCTCTCCTCCATCTTGCTGTTGATGTCTGTAACACCTAGGCTTCCACGAATGCGTGAGCTTTTTATGTTGTCTCTTAGGAACACACCAGCTGACCATCTTAGCATGCGCATTTCATCAGTTTCTAGTTGCCTAGAGTAAGAGTTATACATCGTCCAGCATTCGGGGCCATAGAGGAGTGCGGGTCTGACAATCGTTTGGTATACTTTTCCTTTAAACTTTACTGGCATTTTCGGATCACATAGAATTCCCGTCATTGATCTAAACTTCATCCATCCCACACTAATTATATGTGTTAATCTGCTGCACATCCTCCATCGCTATGGATGAGTGACCCAAGATAATTAAAGTAGTCACAATTTGGTAATGTTTCTCCATCCATTTGCATTACTGGAGTGACAGCATTTGTGTTCTCGAATGGTAGGTACAAATACTCGGTTTTCTTTCTGCTCAGTCTCAATCCATTGTCCTCCAAGATTCTTCTCCACCTTTCCAGACTATTTTGCAGGTCTTCATGTTTTTCACTTATTAATACGATATCGTCTGCAAATAGTAGGATCTTTAGGAGACCGTTCATTTCCTGGTTAGTTAAATAGTCCATGACTAAGATGAACAGTAGTGGACTGAGTACCGATCCTTGATGTACCCTCCACCTTTACAGGAAATTCTGGTGAAGTTCCCGAAGTGCACCTAACTTGCGTTGTCACGTTATCATACATGTCCTGGATGGCAAGTACATACTTTTTCTGGTACACTATGTGCTCTAAGTGCTGCCCAAATTAGGCTTCTAGGAACCCTGTCAAATGCCTTTTCAAGATCGATGAAGACCATATGAAGGTATTTCTTTGCATCGCGGTGTTTTTCGACAAGGAGTCTAACGGTTTGAATGGCGTCTACTGTTGATTTTCCCGATACGAAGCCACACTGGTTGTCATGTATTTCCACCAAATTCCTGATTCTCGAGTTTATAATTCGCTCATGATTTTCATAGTGTGGGATATTAGCTTGATGCCTCTATAGTTGTCGCATTTCCTGAAGTCTCCTTTGTTTTTGTAGAAGGGAAGGAGAAAGCTTCTTCGGAATTCATCTGGCATTGGGGCTCCGGTCAATATTTTATTAAAGAGCTTATACAACGAAAGTGTAACACAATATAATTGTGAATAAAATAAACTAGTGATCTTATTGCCATGGAATATTTTTCTAACCATTATAATAGCTAAAAAACGATTTGTTTTAAATAATAATATTAAGTGAACTTAGGATTATTTGGGGGAAAAAACTAAGAGACCTTGCACGCACAAGCGTATTAGGTACAAATTATCACTTCACTTATTGATTTCATTGGACAATAACAAAAAATTCCCAGATCTCACACTTACTCATTTTAACCTGTCGAACAATAAACGATTCGCCGAAAAAATGGTCTTAACTTCAATAGTGACAAATATTTTGAATGTTCCTTTGAATAATGACAAATATTTTCAACGTTCCTTTTTATTGTGGTTTTCAATTTACCACCTAATTCAACTTATCCGTTTTCAGTTATGTTTACATATATGAAACGGGAGGGAAAAAGATAGGGATATAGAAATGCGAGATAGAGCAGCGGCAGGGTTCATAATGAGTGGTAATAAGAAAGCGTGGAAAAACTTCAATTCGGAACTTGTAGTTGGTTTCAGCCAAACTTGAAGGGGAATTCATTTGACCAGATAGTGTCCGATCTGGTCATTCCTGCGTATAATACAGTCTACTACATATGGATGAAGATACTACACTTTTACATTACACTTTTCATATAGACATTCGTAACCTTGTTGGCAAGAAGTCTATTTTCCAGCCCCGAGGTTATAGGTTCGATTCCTTTTGTTATTTATTTTCGTTTAAAATGGGTTGCAGTCTGTGTTTTCCTTAAGGTCCTTTAACATTTTGCTGGTTGATAGGAAGAGATTGCCCCATGGATAATAAACCTTCCAGGTTGTAATGCGTACACCAAATGTATAATAAAGAAGAAGACCAGCAGCATCAGCCTTTAAATGTATTTTTCTTAACTTAATACATTTTTGATTTTTTTCTTTAAATCCGAACCTTAAACACTTTTTCTTGTATGGTTATTTCACTGCAAGTTACTTACCTTCTTTCGTGATGTCAGATATTTAGTTTTTGGTCACTTAATATTTTTATATATTAATATGTCATCTGATAAAAAAGTTGTATATTGATATTATTTATTAGTTTCAATTAATTGCAAACATTACGATTGGTTTAATAGTCCTCAACAATATTTTAGTACCAATTTTAATGTATGGAAGTGAAACGTGTATATAGAAAAACACTAATAGGAGCTGAATATATGTTGTAGAAATGCTTTAAAACTGAGAAGTATACATAGGATATATTAAAAAAATATGAAGAAAATCACTATCACGCGGTTGAGGCATGTGGAACGAATGAATGAAGAAATACTAACAAAACAAACATACAATCCAATGCGAGCTGAAGGCGTGGTACAGGAAAACCTGGAAAAGTATGGTTGGATCAAGTTTATGATATTTAAGAAGAAGCAAATATAAAAAAAATAGAGAAATGAAAGGAGCTTTACGAGTATGTGTATTGATGTAGAAGAGGCAAAAGATGTGTGTTACGTTAGGAAATTTGTACTTATAATATCTTGTGAACACGCCTTATTCTCCAAAATTGCATAGAACACATACAATATTGTTTATCTTCAATTGCATTTAATACTGATTATGTAAGATAAAAATTGATTATTTTACATCAAATGATAAATAAGCTAAAAGGGCATGAATTATTATTGCGACGTTTATATGTATGAGGGAAAATTGACATTATTGTTGTCATAAAAATTTTCAATTCGCAAAAAACTGTTTATGAGAGATTTTTTTCTTTACGTCAAATCGTAGACGAAATAAAAATAAGAAAACTGCAGAACGCGTATATGTTTGAATGATATACTCGTGCATACGAGAGTTGGATATCTGGATAGAATTTAGTGGAGATATATTCTTCCTGCCTACTTCTTTAGAAATTTAAAGTACAGCTTTATTAAAATTTTGTTGTATACAGTACAACCTTGCGTGCTTGGCAAATCAACCAAAAATATGTTAACAAGACCTTGATTGAGAACCGTATTGTAATGTTTAAAAAATAATGGTGTCAATTGTGTATTGAACCCACAAAAGTCATACCAAGGGAGACAAGTGTCATACCAAATAATCACAAAGATCGTTCAAGTGATAATTATATCAAACATTGTTCTAACTTGTTTACAGTTACTTTTTTGTATTCGCACGAGAAACCTCCCCCCCCCACCCTTAGAGAACATTTAATTAACAAGAACGGTAAGGTACTATGAAGATGGAAAATTTAGGGAATAAAATACAACTTTTTAAAGAATGGGAAACATTTTAACTTCTATTCGGCAGGGGTTAAATTTGTAATGTTAATATTTACTTAGAAATAAAAATGATTCAGATAATAGGTTTTGTGTACATATTTTGTCAAAAAATTTCATTCAAGTGCTAACAGAGCACATATGCAAAATTCATTACTTCCTGTTGACATTTTATATTTTGTCTTCAATATGAAATCAAAAACATGAAATTTTCTAAAAACGTTATTCAGTAAGTATTGTAAATTAAATAATAATAATAAGAATACTTAACACCATTTATAAAAGCTGTATATTGTGTACTAAATACATAAGACATAAGTACGAACAAGAGGAGCAGTGTCACGAATCAAGTTAATATACTAGTAAATAAGACAATTTGGATTGGGGTGTAACTGGTGTAAGTAAGGGCTCTAGATATAAATCAATACAACAATCTATCCCTTTGAAACCATGGTTTATCATAATAAGAATGAACAAGATAGAAGTGTCTGTCATGTATCGTTTACGGGTAGGACACTGCTTGGTGGCTAGTCACCTTTACATAATGGGTATTGTGGAGATTCCCGGCTGCTAGTGTAGTCTGGATGATGAATCTATAGACCATGTATTTTACAGTTTTCTCGATTTGAATCTTTTCTACTTATAAATCGATTGTTAATTTTTTAAAGCTCAATCGGTTGAGATTTTTTTTACTTTTTAAAATTAGTTTTATTATATCGATTCACATAATTGAATAGTCACTTTAATTTATCATCATATTTTGGATGGATTGCCTATTATGTATAAAAAAAAGATTCAAAGAAAATTAAAAAAGTAATAATAATAAACAATATAAATACAATTTGTATTGTATTGTAAGTCAATCTTATTATATCTCTCTGTTCAAATCAATTTTATTCGTAAACAAAACATATCTACTGATATATTCGAACAATGTTGCTTTATGTCAAAGCGGGAAATCTTTACATCTGTAAATTTTGGTTGTCAATCAATTCAATACACATATCCTAATTTTTATAAAATCTTTATCAAAGTGAATCTAAACTTAAAAGTATTAAATATCAGAAAATGTATTATATGAATAATAATAATAATATAATACCAGTGGCAGTGGCAGTCTTTGCAATTATTATACTGTGGGGTAATTTGAAAAAATGTTTTTTTATAAAATCTGTGTGTGTAATGATGTCATTAAAAAAATAAATCAATTTATACATGGAAGTTATATCTACGTATGTAAATATTTGAACAATGTATTTTCTTTTGAGAAAATTAATAATTCTTTTATTGACCATATGAAGTATAAAACATCCTTAATAAATTATTACGAAGTATGGGGAAACATATTAAAATGTTCGAGTATGCATTTGGCGCAACATAATATTCTAGAGTATTCAAAACCCGACAATTTAATTGACACTAGTATTCTACTTCTAACATTGATGTGTAGAAGTAGAAAAAATTAAAAGAGTCGAATAAATGCATGCACTGAGAAGAATACATGGGGAGACAATATGTTAAAGATTACGAAATGTAGGTATTAGGGGTGAATGTGAACTTAGGCTGATTTATTAAGTGAGATGGAGAAGAGTTCTCGGATATGGTTTGGGTATATACAACGAATGAATGAAAAAAAATTAACAAAACTAATATAAATTGTAAGTGGAGGCGTAGTAGAGGAAAACCAAAAAAAGTATGGCCAGAACAAGTAAATGATACACTGAAAGAAGGAAATATAAGTCAGTGAAATCGTAGGAGTTGTATGAGAAGGTATATGAATGTAAAAAAAGGCGAAATGTGCCGAAATAGCAAAGTCTAGCACTCTTTCTCATCTACGAGTACCTACCCTGACATGGAGATGGCGTGATGGTATGTATGTATAATATATTTGACCTTTTAGAAATATATATTGTATTATCAATGTATTTTTATTACGTATATTTAAGAAATCGTCAATGTGTTGAATCGCCTGATGACAAAAGTTTACATAGCTTTTTATGAATAGAATAGAACATATTCATCCCAGCATTAGATAAGTGTTTTCTTTGCGAGTCAAAAGCGACTCAATAAAAAAAATCCTCATCAATATTTTGTCCTAGAGAGTAATTTTCTTTGTACATTTAACTGTGATTGATAATACATATCATATATAAGTTAAATAAAATTTTATTTCGTTATTATCCTACATCGTTCGTCGCTTTTTAAGGTCAAGCGTAGAGTGCCATGGCTAGCAGCTTCTAGTGCATCTGCCCTCCGCTATAACCAAAGTTTTCTCTCACACAACGCCAATTTATGTAATAAGCTCCTTTATCGTGTTGACCTACACGTCCCTTGGTCGTCCTGTCTGGAAATCTGATTATAGCTGTTGCCCTCCTACTTATGGTACGTATAACCAAATCATTTGAACCAAGATCTCTCAACGGAGTGTATTTGGAGTCCAGTGTTTAAGGTGATTCTAATGTAGGACCGTTTTGCCTGATTTGGAATCCTTCTGTATTCCGTATTAACCATGCCTCATGACGTGTAAAATTACAGATTTATTTTGAAACGGTATTTTCTCAGAAGTATATTACTATGCCTGATAATGTAACTCTTCAACCCTTTATATTAAAAAACGTTAATTTTATAATATTTTAAATCTAGGCCTTTTGGGGTTCGATTCTAAAATGCGCTTTGTACACTAAAGTTATTAATTTTAATGTACAGTACCCGGCGGTAAGTAATACACATCGTTTGATAGAGCATCGTCGCACGACGCGCTAACCGCGTCGTGACTACGATCCCGGACTGTTCTACAAACGATGTGTATTACTTACCGCCGGGTACTGTACGATTAATTTTCATGAAGTTATACTGATTCGATTAAGAGTCTCAATAATGAAGAATCTTGGATCATGATTTAAATTGTTTTTAATTTTATCTTCCTTATGTGCCATTAAGATAAAATATTGATACTGTGTTGATAATTTTTTGATAGATATTAACAAAGAAATCTGTTGACTTTCAACAAGGAGTCTCCCGATTATAAAAACAATACAATTGTATAAAATTGTACAATTATACCAAATGAGCTGAATTAAGGGCTGACGTATAAAATTATGCGTTTTCAGCTCTCCAGTTAAACCTTAATTCTACAGTGCTTCAGATATATAATATTCGCTGAGACAAGGGTTCACTCATTCTCAAAGACCACTGCGGGAGCGAGCGTAGATGAGCTACGAGTAAATCTTCTTTTTAAAAATCTCTCTTTATCTATTGACTTTTTTGAAGTGAAACTTCTATAGGCGCGGTAGGGCAAATTGGCCTGAACGTTACGAAAAGTGAAACGGTGTATTATACAGGGAGGGTCCAAAAAGGAGTGCACTTTTGAAAGCTCGAAATAAAAAAAAGCTTTACATCTGGAATATATTTATTAATTATAACTTAAAGCTAATGAAATGCAATTTTACTTCTTAAAAATTACGTTGTTCAAATGATGTCCTTTGCGATTACGGCACTCTTCCAATCTGGCATGAAAGTTTTGCAAACTTCCGTAAGGGTTCCCGTGGAAATGG
>CATKWJ010000764.1:0-28645 GCA_949825065.1 Odontocerum albicorne
ATATATATATATATATATATATATATATATATATATATATATATTTATATATATGTTTATTTTAGGTTTTCAGTTACTTCGCGAACTGTAAATATTGGATTCTGACATCAGATCTACCTGGAGATCCATCAGCAGCTTCCTTACAGCATTTTTTATTTTTTGGCCTGGATGACTCTGTAGTAACATATTATAGTTCTCTGTTTTGGATATACAGGAGACGGTATCTATTTTAATTCGTATTTTGTGGGCTTATGACCACCTTTGAAGGCCTGAGTTAAGTGCTTACTTTATGCCTAGGCAACATTCCTCATTATACCATAGATTCATCTCTATACATCATTTAAATGTTTTTATTCTTAGTGCAGACAAGATGGTTTTTTAGTCTTTATGCCATTTGTTGACGAACAAATGATCTATCCAACATCCAGGTAGATCTGATGTCAGAATCCAATATTTACAGTTCGCGAAGTAACTGAAAACCTAAAATAAACATATATAACCCTTCGCTAAAACCAAACAAAAAATCACATATTAACCTCTACAGAAGTGTAATGGGCTTTGTCAAAAGCCAAAAAAATATTCGGCTTGTATAATAAACAATGATGAGGTATTGACAGAATAAAGAGGTTTCCTCAACATCTGTTAAAAAAATCTTACCATTGTTCGTCAACAAATGGCATAAAGACTAAAAACCATCTTATCTGCACTAATAATAAAAACATTTAAATGATGTATAGAGATGAATCTATGGTATAATGAGGAATGTTGCCTAGGCATAAAGTAAGCACTTAACTCAGCCTTCAAAGGTGGTCATAAGCCCACAAAATATCAATTAAAATAGATACCGTCTCCTGTATATCCAAAACAGAGAACTATGTTACTACAGAGTCATCCAGGCCAAAAAATAAAAAATGCTGTAAGGAAGCTGCTGATGGATCTCCAGGTAGATCTGATGTCAGAATCCAATATTTACAGTTCGCGAAGTAACTGAAAACCTAAAATAAACATATATAACCCTTCGCTAAAACCAAACAAAAAATCACATTTATATATATATATATATATATATATATATATATATATATATATATATATATATATATATATATATATATATATATATATATACATATATATATATATATATATATATATATATATATATATATATATATATATATATATATATATATATATATATATATATATATATATATATATATATATATATATATATATATATATATATATATATATATATATATATATATATATATATATATATATATATATATATATATATATATATATATATATATATATATATATATATATATATATATATATATATATATATATATATATATATATATATATATATATATATATATATATATATATATATATATATATATATATATATATATATATATATATATATATATATATATATATATATATATATATATATATATATATATATATATATATATATATATATATATATATATATATATATATATATATATATATATATATATATATATATATATATATATATATATATATATATATATATATATATATATATATATATATATATATATATATATATATATATATATATATATATATATATATATATATATATATATATATATATATATATATATATATATATATATATATATATATATATATATATATATATATATATATATATATATATATATATATATATATATATATATATATATATATATATATATATATATATATATATATATATATATATATATATATATATATATATATATATATATATATATATATATATATATATATATATATATATATATATATATATATATATATATGTATTATTAGACTGTTCTAAGCTTCTAGGTTTAATAATTAGAATATATGGAGACTTTGATAGTACCGGTATTCGACAAAGTTTGTAGAATTAATAATTTATTGTAATTTCTTCTAAATTAGAATACGCACTGGAAGTTAGAGCTCCCCATTAACTAAACAACAAAATATGCTGGAACAAACACACAAATATATATGGTATATAACAGAGGGTTCAACATCCAAAATATACATACGATATTGAACTTTTGATAGTTTATAATATCGAAGCCTCAAAACAAGAAGGCAAGAGTTCAACTAGTTATTCCTATTAAAATCACTGCAACGTCTTTCCACTGTTTCGCAATATTAGAGGTACTTAGTTTTTATGTTCCGGCCAACACGACAAATCATCCAATATTCAAAATAACAACTTGCAGAACTAATGTTATGACTAAACACTCAGTGACGAGAGGTTTAGAGATAATGAGGGACATAGTGTATATATTCTCGGCACTGCCTAGCAGTATGAAAAGAATCCTTGTTATTCTTCATAACAGTATTATGTGAACGCGAAGTTCTTATAAAGTGGAAAAAAATGATTAACCAAGTATGTTAAGCTCAAAACATTCCTTAGAATCCAATTTTACACAGTCAAAAAATCAATTTTAAAATAATAACACTTACACATTCTCGTAAGCCCTTCAAAAACGGGTTACATCTTCACATCGAACTGAACAATCTTATCCTGTCTCTTAACACTACCTTCGGGTTGAATCTATTTATTAAAAATTCGAACAAGAGTTTTTATTTAAAGAAATTATGTCGTGATTTTACTTCTGGACCACGAAGAGATAAAAATATCCCGGAGTTTTGCATGCAAATATTCATTTTGAGTCTGACAAAAGCAGTAATTTTGTCCAGGTGGTGCGATTAGTTCTGCACCGCGCGGCAATTATCGCGGCCGGCACGGGACAATCAGGCAAGTCAGGGGCAAGAGGCGAGACCCTTGCACAAGACACCGCTCATCGCTGCCGGCGATCTGCCGTCATAATCGGTTCTAATTGATTTTGAGATGAGTCGACAACACAAAACTTAACACCGGAGTTACTTCAGAGAAAATTTATAACTTATTTTTTACGTGATATTTCAATTGTATTAAATGGACATTTAAAAAAAATTACATTTTACGTCGAGCCATTTAGAGAGCAAACTCTCCTCAAAGGCGCTCCAACTCGGGACTTAAACCAACTTTTATTAATAGATTAAAAATATTGCAAAATAAATACACATATAAGTTAAGTGTAACGAAATATAGATTGATGGCTGCGGCCAGTGGAATGGGTATTTCCCAAACCACTGGCCGCAAAATAAATACGAAATATAATTGGTACGAAAACCATTGAAAACTCACCATGGAAAGACGACCTACATATGAACCATTGTATATTTTCCGATATGTTATAGTAACATAGTCGGCTTTAGGTTGAGTGTAGTATGGTCGTGCGACCATGTAAACAATTGTATTATATATGAGCATTATGAATATTTTTACGCGCGTATTCCAGCGATTTGTGCAACGGACGTTCACGCGCGACCATCTGAACTTAGCCTAACACTAAAATGCAGACTATTCCACGGCACTGGTTCAGTAACGGAAAAGCTCTATACAATACCCGCCCTATTGGATCGATTCGGAACAATAAATTTATTTCATAAAGGCAAAATCTATCTAAAGTTCTGAAACATCTCTCAGACACAGATTTGAAAGATACAATTAAGACATCCCATTAACGGACCCGAATACTAGTACAAAGAGACAAAGTTGGAAATCAATCCGTTGGCGACACTTGAGCCAATGTAGACTTCTAAGAAGCGGAGTAATATAACAATACATATATCAGCCCAATAGTTGCATTGAAAATAGACAGGTGCCTAAAATTTACCGAATCAAACTGACCAAAATAAATAGAGTTACAATAATCCAAACAAGATACTATACAACAAAGAATCAAAAAGAGTTTTTATTTCCTTATACAACTCATAGTTAGTTCCTTATACAACCAAATAATCCGAATCGGTTGTTATCAAGAGAAAACAAAGTAATTAGAAGTTATATCAGTATTTTCGACTTATTATCGATAACATTTGTGTGGCCTAAAAACATGATCTGAATTATTTCATGCACACTTTAATGAGGGAAAAATCTCAGTTGACTAATGGTATAGTGCTTATCTTTCAACCACGGGTTTGGATTCGATTCCCAATGGTGATAAAATAGGATTCAAGTTTGTTTTTTCCTTAAAAATGTTTTTCCACATCTTTGTAGAGGACGTCTGTGACCTAGTTGATAAAACTCTTGTCTTCCAGCCTGGGAGTTGCGGGTTAGATTTCCGTTGGTACCTAGATTTAAAATCAATCCAGTTTGGTTTTCACTTAAGGCTTGTTTATCACCTTTCTTGTTGGTTGGAATACTGTGTCAAATTTTACTACACTTTCATTATTAATAATACAAACTGGCGTGTTTATAACAATGTAGTAATCTTTCAGGTTGATTGGAATAGCTTGTCATTTTCCAATTAGTTGACCAGTTGCACCGTGAACTACTATGAAAGTAAAATACAAAATAATTTGTCTATATAAAGAGTTCATATCAAATACTTTCATTGAAATTTATTATCTTTTTCATCGTTTAATGTATTTTATGATGATCGTAAGAAAATAACATTGTACTTTTTACTATCTTGAAACAAAATGTAAAACATAAAGCAAAAATTTGGATATTTGTTCTCCCAGCCTACTCCGTGAGAGCTACGTTGTGATGATATATACGAGTAAGTATGAAGGGAGGTCAATACATTCGTGGAATGAAAGGTAAAAAAAATATTTTTTATATTTTGTTTTTCTTTTTCAATGTATTCACCATTATTAACTCTTAATGCGTTTTTCAGATCTTTCAATAAGCTTATTTATACCCACGAAAAAAAAAGATTTGCATTTGGCCTCAGAATAAGCCGAAATTGCACTTTTAACTTCCTCATCGTTCACAAATTACGCAGCCGATGCAGAATTGCCAGAAGACCAGAGTAGTACTCTTAAGTTATTGTGATGCCCTTATCTTTGTAATCTATCAACAGTATGCCTTCCGCATCCCAAAACATTGTGGCCATAATTTTTCCAGCAAATTGCGACACTTTGAACTTCTTAGGAGGCTGTGTGTCCTTTTTATGCCACTGCATGGACTCCTACTTCAACTCAGGCTCATAACGATGAACTCAAGTTTCATTTCCAGTAACAATTCGGCACAAAATCTTTGTTGTTTCTGCAGAAGTCTTAAAAACTGTCGTGAACATTCGACGCCTTGTTGTTTTTGAAGTGGCGTGAGCATTCTGAGTACCCACCTTACGCTGACTTTTGATATCCCTAGGAGTATATGCTGATGAAGGATATTCAAAATGATTGTAGGTGATACTCCAACCATCTCTGCAAGCTGTTGTTTGTTAAGGCAGACATCTTCCCGCACAAGTTTTTCTACTATTTTGACGATGTTTGAAGAAGTGGCCTCAACTCTCTCCCTCGCTTAAAAATACTATGCCACTTGTAAACCATCGTTTTTTTCCATGGCAACAGTCCTCGTAAACCACTAACATCTCTTCCAAATGATTTGAGGTGTTTTTCCTTGTTTTGTGAGAAACTTAATGACAGCGCGATACTATTTTTTTTCCATACTTGGGATGTAATTAACGTTTGACATACTCTTTCGACGATATCTTGCACAATACTGTAAAAATTAGACTAAAACTTAGGAAATATACCTACTAATAATGAGTCGTATTATCGGAACATGCATACGCGCACTACCGCCTTCTCCCTTAACCCCTGAATTCCGCGAATTTATTGACCTCCCCTTGCATATAGTTAGCACTTCATAGAACGTTCAAACTAAGGAGTTTATTTGTCTTCAGGATTTTTCTCCCAACCATACTGATATCAATAAGGATATTATGGCATCGATAGGATAATCATACTCATATAAGTGTTATTAGTAGTAAATAAAAATGATAATTAGTAGATGATGCAAAAAGAAAGTAAATGACACATATAAATATAAAAAATGAAGTAATCTCCAAGAACTTGAAAACCCTGAGATTTTGGACGTGACTATAATTAATTATGCACATATTTAATCAATTTTTGACATTTTATTTTAGTAAAAAATAAAGTATAGATAATGTAATGTCACAATTTCCTAGATAAATAAATAATTAAAAATGTCACATAAATTATTATGAAAAAATAATTTTGTGAAGAAAAAACTTGTTAGTCAAACACGCGTTTAAAAGTGTTCGCATTGCAACATTATAAATTATAATTATATTTAAATATGAGTAATAAATCTTTTGAACGGCAACAAGCTTTAAAAAAAGGTTATTAGCCTAGAAAGTTGGTTTTGCGCGATTTCTCGTAGTTTTTGATTTAGTGCAAAATATCTTATTATTTATAAAAAAACTTGTATCTTGGCTGAGTTATTATTTTTATGCAAACCTTTCAGCATTCTAATTTAGTAAATCCACTTATGAGAGAAAGGAAGATATTGTAAAAAAAATCTTAAATACGCTATTTTTGTAACTGTACTGGTACTGTAAAAAAGATTTTAAATACGCTAATCTGTTTCAATAAACGAAGGCCTAATTTAGTGACGATTTTTTTTCGTTAATAAAATATTAGATAGGTGGCCAAATAGTTGAATTATTTTGAAAATATGTAGTATAAAATGGATAAAGTTAGTGACGACTAGAAAATTATTTTATGATGTGATTGCCTTGGTTTCAGAGTGAAAAATTATTATCATGTGGCAATATCTTCCAACCAATTAGAAAGATGTTCAAAATGCCTTAAGAGAAGACCAGACTGGAATATTTTTTAAAAGAATCTGGTTTCTAACGTGAATCTGATCCTCATTCCCCGGGCTGGAAGACAGGAGTTTAAGCAACTAGGCCACGGAGGTTGTATAAGTCTTTAGCAGGATTGTTAACACTTTTTGTAGAGTAATACATTTTTTTTGCGAGAACCCACAGGTGAACTTATTGTCATTTGGCGATTTGTCCTTACCAATAACAAATACATTAAAAGGAGAAGAAAAGGTTCTACCATGAAGTTCGTCAAGAGTTCTATGCAATAGAAACGCCTTGGAACTAACCTATTATTAAATTATTCCAAAGACATCAGATTTATATGCGTTAGTACGCGCTTTTAGAGTGACGTGTAATGAAACGATTTCGGAAAATCCAAACATCTCTTCTATTTTAGATATTATATGATAACTCAAATAACTATGGGTCAATTCATACACGAATATCCTGATAACTAAGCAAACAGTTCCTGTGAAACAGTGTCTAGAGTTGACGAAGCGATCACTTCTCATAAAGAACGTAACACTTGCGCTGGGATGGGATAATTTTAATCGAATATTTTATGGATGTGACAAATGGAAAAGAATCAAACTCGCTAATTCTGCGGATTATAACGTATATATTAAATACTTAAAAAGGGGCTACTTATATTAAAAATATATATATTTAATTAAAATATGTATTCGTTGTGTTTGAAAAAATAATCAATGATAACGCGACTTTATTATTATTATAAATAATACTATATCTTATTACTTTGCAATAAAATCGAAGATGTTTTATAATGAAATGCTTCGATGTATTATAAAACAGTTGATAAAAAACTTTTTCTTTCTCTGCGTCTAATGGATTTGAAACGATTGATGACGACTTGCGTAAAAATAAACGATTGTGAGGTGCGAAATGATCGGAATTCAATGAACTGAATAATAAAATATAATTATTTTTTAAGGCGTTCCGTTTCTAAATATTTTTTTTAATCAATTATCAATCTGTATGATGAATATGAAGCTAAATTAATATTAATGTATTGTAAGTTTTGCAATGTGAATTAATCAATTATGAGTAATAAGCATTGAAATGTACTTATTTTGTTTTTATTTAAAAAAAAAATACTCGGTACTTTTGTCGTCATAAGTTTCTGGTCGAAATTAAATCAAAACAATGAAACCATGCCATCTAATGATTTATTCAAGATAATTGTGAGCTGATTTGATTGTTGATGATGAAAAGGCACACATTTTATTGATAATGTCAATCAAAATAAATAAACTAGAAGAATATATCTTAATCCAATAAAATGCGTATATTCCTTAAATAATTCATTATTTTAACTCAACAGAAAAACACTAATGATAAACAAGAGATAATATTATATCTATCTACTAATTACAACTATTTCTAAAAACTATTCAGTTTCAGATACGAGAAAGAGTATGGTTTCAATCGTACAAAAAAAACAATATAAATGTTTAACAGTTGTTAAAACATAATAAAATCATGCATTTTATAAATATTATTCCAAGGAAAGGATTAACCTACAGACAAATATTATCAATGGCAGTATATAAAGCAGTAATTATACAATCTAAGAGTCCCCTACAGACAACGCAGTAGAGCACTCGGAAAATGTCAACAGGGGCACCTCAGGGAAAGAATGATGATTCAATGGTATCATAAATTATCTATTGTTAATGGTTTGAGAAAAGCAACCTGCTGTAACAATTATGTTTTAAATTAAAAAAATTGTTTGCCTGATGAAGAATAAATTATCTCAAAACTCGAGTTGCGATAACAACACCGTATCAATAGAATCTATAAATTGTTATATCAAACACTATTTATTCCACTTTTTGTAACGGTTGAACCCTACCGGTTTCAAGACTTTCCCCTCATCATCAGAGGAACACAAACAAGACTCAGAGAAAAATAAAAGTGGAATAAACAGTGTTTGACAAAAACAAATTACAATGTATTAAAACCTCCACAATGTTAAGGCTTTACCTATAAATAATATATAGAATCTATAAAGTAAATTTTACTGTAAATAAAGGAAATATGACCTAAAATGAAAAATAAAAACAACTTTTTACTCATAATTTATCCAAGAATAATCTTGGTCGTATCATAGATTCAGTAAGATGAACGCTTTTGGAATGTGTCGAGTTATCTAAGATATCATATACAATATGTACGTATACGTAATTATGAAGACTTGATTAATTAAATCGTGGCCCGACAACAAATATCGAAGATTCCCAGAGACCAACAAATTGAATTAGTCTTGGCATTTTAAAAATTTTCAAAATATCAAACATGACTTTTGAATAAACAAAATATCATTTTCTAAAGCATACACGTATATAAGGAATATTAATGCCATGCGATCGTATCTCTGATAATTCTTTTTAGAGACGCCGCCCCACAATATTTCATTATAATATCTCATGATTTTTATATTATAAATCATGTGTTTTTTATACGTTGCATTAAGTAAGGTAGCAGAATGGTTATTATTAATTTAATATTATGCTAATTTCTGTTTTATAATGTCGGTATAAGATATAAACGTAAAGAAAATCAGAACTCTAATCGGATAAATAAATCATGTGGTGAACGTGTAATCAATAAAGAAGGAAATCGGCGGAGAACGTAAAGCTAGGATTGCTTGAAATATGTTAACTGGACGACCTGCCTATACACGTTATTACTGAAAGTTGTCTATGAAGATGGTGCTCATTTCTTTTTTACAATACTAAAACTTATAACGATAAAACTATTACAGAATATTAATATATTGACTATTTTTATTAAAGCCCTTGAAAACATTACAATTTTTACGTTCACGTTACATACAAATGACATATTATTAGGTTCTCCTTTTATTAGAAATGAATGTGAATTTAAGGCTAATGTGTTAAACAGGATTAAGATAATATTTCTAAGATGGTTTAGGTATGTAGAACAAACGAATGAAGAAAAACTGAAAAATCATTTTTATAGTACGAACCTGAGTAAAAGTAAAAGACAAAGGAAATAATGGTTGGATCAAGTAAACGAGTTTTTGAAACAAGGCAATCTAATTTATTAATTCATTGTATGTTACCCTTCAACGTACTCCAATTGGCGATGTGGATATATTAAAGAACGTGGCTGGGAGACAATATTGTCTTTGGCCCTTTTAATAAAGCGTTCGGGTTAAGAACTACTGGAACGAAACATACAGTTCGTCAAAGCACGTGTTGGCAATACTATATCATGTAAAAATGCGACATTTGCACAGGTCTAGAGCGCATGATAATTGCCAACAGACTGAGTGACTTTTTTCAGGCGCTATCGGTAATCGAACCCAAAATCCCGAGTGGATGTCAAGCGTCTTACAAATGAGGACACGGAAGTTGTTATGGAAATATAACTTGTCGGAGAAATCAAAGGAGTTATATGAATAGGTGAAGTAAGCGAAAGACGTGCGTCGCGATCGAATAGATTAATAAATCGAATACTAAATTAACTTTAATTTTGACTTAAAAAAATAAAGTATGGATTGACTAAATTCATTCAAAATTCAGAAGTAGGAATTAGTAGGATGCTTACATACTAAATATTACTACCATTACATTACAGTTACTTTATTTAACAAATAGTCAAAGCGATATAGAAAATGAAACGAAATTGTTGGTTATGGTTTGATCAAGGAATTAGGAAACATTAAATTGGAATGAGATTAACTATATTTAATTATTTAAAAAAATAAATGAACCTAAATTGCGTTAGGAAAGTACAAATGTCGAATAACAAAACGGTTGTATAATCTGATAAAATAATTTATTTATCGTATTGTTTTAGTTTTGGTGTACAAAGTATATCCGGTCAGATTTATTTTCACGTGGCAATCATCACCAACCAAACAATAATTATAAAAAGGATTATTTATATAGCATAGTTTAGGGAGCATATTATTTTCAAGGGGGGTTTAACCCGGAATTCAAATCCCTATTTTTGACAGATTAAAAATATTTAAAAATAAATACGAGTATATATGGTATAATCTGAGTGTCAAGATAGGAAGGTGGTCTAACAAATGTATATGGTATAACCTGAGTGTCAAGATAGGAAGGTGGTCTAACAAATGTATATGGTATAACCTGAGTGTCAAGATAGGAAGGTGGTCTAACAAATGTATATGGTACCTATAAGCTGAGTGTCAAGATAGGAAAGTGGTTTAACAAATGTATGTTAAAGAGGTTTTAATTGAAAACCAGACTGAAACTGTTCTTTCTTTTACCGTACGGGAATCTAATAACATTTAATGACGAATGTGTAAAAAATGAAAAAAAATGTTAAAAAATAATTTTTCATATTTCTTTGATATGTGTCAACAAAAAGTGATTAAAATGTTTAAAAACATTTTTTCAACACATAGTTTATACTCAATTGGATGTTATAATGTCATCATAACATAACATATTAAAATAATCATAATTATATCACACAATATTAGACAAGAATGCTTCCTGTATTTTATTTATCGAAATATAATTGTGATGACAATTGGGATTTTGATTACGTTTAATGTTTTTGTTTTTCATACGGAAAATGAAATACGGACGATTTGATTCGGTTTCCACAAAAATATATTATAGATAATATTGTACTATAATGAAGTGTTTTTTTGTTGTTGTAATCGATAGAAGGACGTGAAATAAATATTTTCATCAATTCTCTGTTTCGGCCACCAATTAATCCGAGGTTAAAATATTGACAATGAAAATTTAAAAATAACATAAATCTTCCTGGTTACAAAATGCAACATAAATGCCAGATTTAAATTTTATTTTATTGTGCTATTGTAATACTTCACTTTCACCGAGTAATTTATTTTGTTGTGTTATTGTAATACTTAATTTCTGAAAATCATTAACAAGTTTGAAGAAAATTGGTGCGATTAAGCAGTGGTAAACGTTTAAGTTATATTACGCTTCAGCTATTGGAATGTTGTATACATGAGTTGCCAGGGTCCAGTTGAGCAGGCAACCAAGAATTCTTTACGCCATCTCTAAGCTAATTTTTCAAGCAAATAAACGCTGTCATATTACAGCCCTTCTGGATAAACTCCACTAGTTAAGGTACGTGATGAAAAATATTTACATGTTTTGCGTAATGGTCTTCAAGGGCTTTAGGTAAATGTCGCTTGATTATATATCTAAGCTCTAGGTTTGTGATGTTTCTCCTGATCTTCCAGGTTGATCTCCAAGATTTGATATCTCGGCGATTAATCTAGCCATGACTCAAATGGGGCTAATAAGTCAATGTTTTCCTGTAGGTCCTCCTGTTCACTGATGGTATGTTCCAATTATTTCATCTGATATTAGAAGGAAATTTTTTTTACATGAAATAATAATGTCTTGTTTTTATAACGTAGTCTTCAACTAAAGACTTTTGTTGAGGCATTCCTTCAAACTCATTTTCAATATTTCAATGTTTTGAAATTTACAGTGAATAATGTAGTGTTGATGTGTTGATTATTGCTACATGTTAACTGCGTTACAAAATCCAAATAAATGGTATTTTATGTATCGAGGATTAAATACTCTAAGACTCGACGAGACTAACTTTTTGTCTATAATTTGCAATATAATCCTAATATTGTCGATGGTTTGCCTAATCTTAACAATGTCTATTATAAGGTAAAAAAACAATAGTGATTTTTAGTATGCAACGTTTGTATTGTAACAAAAATATAAAAGTTGAAGAAATATATATTTGGAATGAATGATTTCTTGGTTTGGACGCGGATATGATTATAAATGCGAACAAAATCTGCCTAAATGCGGAAAATTTGATTTAACGCGCTGTGCCAACACGCTTTAGAAATATTATAAGCCTACGTAATGCTTGTTCATGTTTGATATCTGAGTCCATTTGACGAGATTTAATGTTAACCTTCACGCAGATACTTTAATGCCAAGTTATATTATTCATTTGTATGGTTCCCTTCAACATATCCGATTTGATGATTCAGATATATTGAGGAATGTTGTCTTCGATCCCCATTAATCGAGTATTTCTTTTTAAGAAACACAGTTCGTCAAAGCACGTGACAATACTCGCATACGCCTAGATAATATCAGTATTGTTACCAAACGAACTCTTTTACTAGATTGAGATTATTTTTTTCGCGTATCATCGAGAATCGAGTTCAAACCCCCTCGGTAGAAGTTAAGCGTCTTACCAACTAGTCTACGGAATCCTCAAAATAATTGACGTATTAAAATGATTGCTTAAGCAGCATTTTCAATATACTTTTAATAAGACAAAAAAAATATTTTTTAGGTATTAGGTCAATAATATGCATTCTTGAACACATTATTTGATTTGTTTCATATTTTAAAACCATGTGAATTAAATTAAGATTTCATATTTTAAAACTACATAAATACCTTATGAATTAATTTAACCTCAAAAGTATTTTTGATATGTTTATTCGTTTGTTGGTTACAATGAATTTCAGAGCTGTTAACCAGCGTTATTTTATAAGCCTTACTTAGTCTAGAAAGTTTTGTCCTAAGTAACTTAATTCGGCGGAAAAGCCTAAAATAAAGGTTTTTTTATAATTTTTAACAGAGCCATGATTATCTTTATCGTCTATGATAATATATGAAATATTGCTTATGGTATCACATTATTAAATGATTCACAGGATTTAAAGCAGCGACTGAATCAGAACACCATAGATTGAACTATGTAATCAGGTACTTTGTTGACGAACATTGTTTCGTAGTTTTGATAAAAAATATTGTATCTAGATTTCAATATCATTAACAACATTGCAAAAGTTTTTAAACCTTATTCATTTTAAAATATACTTTCAAAAATGAAATAATTAATTTATATCTTTAATATCTCATTCAAAATACTTTCCTTATTATACATGAAACCGTTTTTGAGGAAAATTATTTACAATATAATAAATATATAAGTATATTTTATAGAATATTGTTTGGAAAAATTATTTACAATATAATAAATATATAAGTATATTTTATAGAATATTGTTTGGAAAAAAATAATCGTTTTATATATTTATTCAAAAAAGATCCAACTCTCGTAACTGTTTTGAAATATTTAAGGAGACTGCAAACTTTGTAACTATATTGTTTCATGTAATTTCTTCCTTTTATTCTTAATTTAATCATGAAATTGACATTTCCCAATCAAGGATGTTTTTATTTACATCCAGATTGAGATACGCTAATTATATGATTTAAAAGTATACAAAAATATTGTCAAGAGAGTTGGATCTTTTAATATTTACATGCGAGTACATTTTGAATTGTAGACATGAAAATATTTAATAAAACAATTAATTTTCTTTTTGAAGACGTTTTACCCATGTAATAAATATTTTTAAGTGACACGTAATTAAACTAGAAAAAATGTTTTTATTACATTTATAATCTTGAATGCGATCGATAACTGACAATTAAAATACATTACAAATGTATTGATATTGGTTCAATAGAGGTTCAAAGGAATTGTTCACGTAGAAACACTTCCTAGAATCGAACTCCTTGAATGTTAGAATCGGTAGCAACGTTTTTATTAGATGATTCGACTTTAATATTGATGTGCTCAGTTTGGGTTCGAGTTTTTGAAATATATTATATAATATTTCGTATTCCTATTCAGTATAATGATTGCTTGGATATATTTTGATATAGTCCGGTTAAATTATGATATAATATTAATGAATACGCAAAAAATAAACATATGATTGATTTCTTATAGATTTTGTTATACCTAATGATGTTGGTATTTAATTACATAGGAACTTTATGTCAGTGAGATAGATAAATAAAATAACAATTTAAATTTGCCTAGTATTTTATTACACGCAATAGTACCTTTCCGAGAGTGGAAATAAAATAATAATGTTTCCATTTTTCATGGAAGTGTTCCCTGTTAAAAAAAAAATAATTAATATATAAGTTATTTTATAAAATGTTAAGATCTTATGGTACTTAAAAATTTGATTATTGAGTAACATAAAAGGTGATACTTGTATACACATAATCATTTTTCTAAATATTCACAAGACCCAATTTGGTTTCAAGAACATGTTTGGATTTTTTTTATTTAACATACAATCAATCACTGTGGTGAAATTGAAATTCGTTTTTTTTAATATTAAAGTTCGATAAAATATTGTTTCGGTATACATTTTGGACTCAGTTTGGTTTCCGTTACACAGTTAAACGAACTAACTAGAAGCTACTCGTAGACTAATAAAACTCGATTCTCACCTTACCAATTCGTGACGTGGATGTTTGGAGATTTATATAAATTATCGGTGCCAAGATATTTTTAATAGGTCTCAAATAAATATTCATGTATGGGGTTCAATGACATATAACATGACATGACCTCCATCCAGAAGTTATTCTTTTACTCATATGTAAAGATTATATGGAAAATTTCTAAATTTTTCACAGAATCGTAAAATATCATATCTGTGTCGCGAATTTTTTTTAAATTCTCGAAGAAGAAAGGTCAAAGTGATAAATTATTATTTGAAATTTCACATCAAATGGTTGCATTTCATTACAACTTCTGTCGTGAATTTTGACTAAACAAAATGTTGCGTAAAAATAATTGAGAAATTTAATTACCTATCTTTACAATTTTCGCATTCAATTCTTCGTTATTTTAATATTGGCATTATCGTGCGAAGTGAGTCTCCTTTTGTTTAGTAATATGATTATTTAATAGTTGTTCTCATTAATATGCAGTATTAAACTGAAACATTATTCCTCGTGCACTATATAAGCATATCGTTGATAAGTTTTCATGTTAACAATTATAGAACCTTATATGATATATTGCTCCTAATTAGAACCTATTATTTGTACTCAATTCTACCAGATGTGATGATCTAAAACTGCTTTAACTCAATATCAAAGATATAGTTCAATTCAAGGTTGATCTTTAATGATTTATGACGAAACTAAGTCAATGTGAATTAGCAGAGTTTCTATGGTGAAATTCTTTCATTACAATTATTTTCGTTCTCTCAATATAAAAGTAATCATCCCCATTATTTTTGCTAATTGGTCATTTAAGCATAACTATTGCAAATAACTTACCGTAAGAACTTTATTTTTCCTATAAAGAAGGATCTAGGAAACGTAACCTGACGACCTGACCAGAAATTCTAGTGAATTTTTCAGATCTCTGGAGAAAGATTACTATAATAATAACGACGTCTTAGCTTACCAAACCATAAAAAATAAAACCCAAGGAAATTATAAAATAAATAAACAAAAAATACTCTTGTCATAATCAATCTAATATAAAATATTGTTTTTTTATTCAATTTGGAAATTCATTATACTATATACGAGTATGTAAAAAGTATTGGTGCCAATGACAAAGTAATATAAGAAAAACAAGTTTTTTACAATCTCGGTTAAACAATTAAAAGTTTTATATTTTTACGCGAGAAATGTTGAAATTATTTAAAACATTAACACACACACATACACACCCACCCACACACATACACACACATATACATACATACATAAGCACGCACGCATACGCACACGCACACACACACACACACACACACAAACACACACAAATACACACACATTTAATCAGTTGAAATTCAAATCCATTGAAATCCGTTGGATTTCTTAATTATGTCTTAAGTGACATGAATCATTTAATGGTGGGTGGACTGTTCACCAAACATCAAATACCAAGTAAAAAAATAAAATCAAAAGATGTCTACACAATTACACCTGAAACCGAATTTGGTTGAATAGAAACACCATATATCATCCGGAATAACCAATTAGAGGTCGATAATGAAAGCTTCTGTTGTAAAAACAAAAAATAAATAAATATTAATTTAGCCTATCGTCCTACCTGCGCCCACGCTGACCGTAGGCGACCCGTTCGCATCTAGCTTTGTTCCGTCCGTATTCGGTAAAAAAGAAACTGTTATTTATATCATGTCTGCACTGATCTATGAGACATCGACTCACTGTTTCATCGTTCAATAACCTTATGGCATATGATATTTGCATCTCGTGTTGACAGATAATGAAATATTTTTTGTATATTGATTTACTCTCCTTTGGATGGCTTATGTAAATTGATATAAAACATGTAGCCAATATTTACAAAATATGTTATTGTAGCTTTAGATACAGGAGATATAATAAACGAATTGACACCCACCTATAGAAAAAAAAAATCTGTACTGTGACTTAAGTAACCCATCCAAAATGAACATGAAGTCTAAAATGTGTGATTTTAGACAATGTTCACATTATGTTTCGTGGTCGTAAGCATTAAAGCTATGTATTTATATAAAACTTCATTGTATAATCTGACAGGTTTATTGTCTAGTGTCAAACTCTTCCAACCAATTTACAAGGTTTTAAGTAAAATGTGGAACATTTACAGAATTAATGTAGAGAAAAACTTAGCTAGATCAAAATAACAAAAACGAAAAAGAGTCAATGGCTAGGAGGGAAAATTGTTTAAAAAATACTACTTCCTTCGTATTTTTTCTCGTTTTCTATCATAGCGAAAACGAGGAAAAATTCAAAGGAAGTTGTATTGTTCGTTTTTTGTAATGCGAATGTTATATTAGCCGGTAGCTGATTTCTGACCAACAAAAAACATATTAAATAAATAAAAAATATAATTATTTGTAACAATACTGATTGAAATTTGTGATTAAGCTTAATTAAAAGTTTCAGAAACTGCCTGCTTAAATTAGTCACGTATTGGTTAAAAATCAATTTTTTTGAAATATTGGTAAGAATTTAAATATTATCTTTTTAAAACTTTCCTCAAAATCAATAAATATTTCGGACGATACTGATTTACAGAAGATGTAAACGGCTGTTATTAATATTAGATTTCGCAGAATTTTTGTTTGAATGAGTATATTTTTTCACAGTTTGAATGTTCTTGCCGTAAAGCGCTCGAGTTTAGTGCAGAAGGTCGCTTGTTTGAAATTTTCGCTGCGCTACTATGGTACCTCCAAATGGAACGAGCTTTTTGCTAGACAAGTTTCGGCATTATAGTGACAACTTTGACTTCAGTCATATTTGTTCTAAAATATGTGTTTTTTTATTATTTCAATATTGAGTATTTTGTATAAATATTTCAAAGAGGAAATAAAATAAAATTTTAAAGTTTGACCTTGAACACATACCAATTATTATAATATTTTGATAATAAATACGTGTATACATAACATTGTACAAATCAATACTAAATATGCATATGTGTATTTAACCTTATTGATATTCAAACGCGTGAGTAATCGTATTTAAAAACAAAATGACCCCACTTATAGTATTAATGTGTTTACGTAAGAAACCATTAAATAAACGAAGGATTCGAGAATGATGAAACACGCCATGTGCTTTTTTTCCTTCTTCTAAATCTTGTAAACTGGTTCCGCTAGTTTCAATCGTTGCTATTAAAACTTGAACTCAAATGTAAATTTATTTAAATTTATAATTATAATATTCGCACGCACTTTCACCAATCTTCTTTATATGAAACCTTTGACAATGTATAATCTTGTTCATTAAGAACACCGCTTTATCTCGGACATAGCTCATGGATGCCACCTTTTACATTTATCTTGTTATTTATTAGAGTCACAACAATTTTGAATATGTGAATTTGAATTAAATTTTTAGCGTTTTGAAACATATTATTTATGTGTCTGCTTACAGTAGGTATTAAATATTATTTTTTTATCTTATTTATTATTCAACTCTTTTATATAAATATGATTTTGCACACATGGTGAGGAGAAACTTCGGTTCATTAAGTTTTGAAATGAAATAACTATGGCCAATTTAAGTAAAATGTCATTAGTGAATTATTGATATTTTTAATCTTTACAATAAATTTAACGTAGAATAAGATGATTCTGATTAATTAGAGAATCCACGGGATTTAAATATTATTGAGTGTTCGTGTTTATTATATAATAATAATATAACTTTTGACCTATTTATTTGGTGTACACCAATAATATAACTTAACTTTTTACCTATTCTCAATAATATAACTGTTTACTTATTTATTTGGTGTAATATAACTTTTTACCTACTTTTGGTTGGTGAGAACAGATTACCTCATAGCAATACGTCCGCCGGGTTATTTAGTATACACCGAATTTATAATACAAGGGATGAAAATGTTTTTTACTTTTTATTCTTATTTTATCAAAGAAATACTTTAGAGATTCAACAAGAAAAAGGTTTTGATTATAAAATCAATATTGACTTAAGATAATATTTTTTTTATAAGGACTAAAAAATCCATTAAAATATAGTTAATACTTTTACCTTCGTGAAAGGAGATCTAAAGTGCGAACCTGAATATCATAAAATTTATTTCTACAGCGCCGTTTAATTAAGAGGCTAAACTTAAAATCCTTTTGTGAAATTATAGCATGTTTTAAAAGTGCTAATTTTAGAAGCCTCTTTCTCCATCGATATACTTCTGAAACTCTATGCTATAGAGCCTTGTTGCTCGATTTTTCTGATAATGTAGATAGTTAAATGCGACTAAAAGTTAAAAAAAACACCCCATAATAAATTAAACCATGTCAAAACAAATTACGTTAATTTTGAATCTTTCATGTATTGTTGACATTTAATGCAATTGATAATATTTTTAACTATTGTTTGTTACTAGATAAACATTTTTAAAGTATAATAAAAGTTTGATATTTCATGAGAAAATATTATTGGATTTAACTGATGAACTGTTTTCCAACTGACCTATTTAATTGATTATTTTATTTAACACGTTCATCCAAATGTATCTAGCGGTTTTATTGCTTTGTATTGTAGGTTTTTTCCTTCAACCAGCTTTTATTTCGTTATCTTAGACCGATTCTAAAGCATAAGGAATGAAAAGTAATATTTGTCTAATTAAAGAACGAAAATTGAAACAAAAGACAACACACAAAATTGGGATAAGGATAGGAGTTAGGTACGAGTAATATTTATATCAGCTATTGAAGATATATTTTTTATTAATTGTTCTATTGATTGAAAATTCCTTTTTGGTAGCCCTGAAATTCCCAGTATACGTAGTGACACATTATTTCCCAGTCGTTAGTATTAGCCATGTGCTCACACATTACACTATGACTCTACAACACTATTGCGGCACTTCTTATCGTAAAGCAAGTGTGGTCAGCGCAAGGTGAGCGTCCTTGTTTAGGGCACTGTGTCACGTCTCCAAATGGTGCTCTTTTGCAATGTCAAAGTTTTCCCTGTTAAAGAATTGCTGAAGTTTTTAGAAGTGTAAAAATATTTTCTTAAAAATATGCATAAAAAATTAACATCTGATAATCTTACACTAGTTAGGTATACGTTCGTATATTCTTCTAAAATGTATAAACAATAAAAAAAATATTTCCTTGTTATAAATTAAAGAATGAAACAAAACCAAGTGATAACCTTTGGTAGATCCAAGCATCGTTAAATGGAAAATGTAAAATACCCACGATCCTTCTAGAAAGAGCCTCAAGCTCTGCAGGAGCGGTGTGGCTATACGATATGAAGGTATATAAAATACCCAAGATCCTTCTAGAAGGAGGCTCAAGCTCTGCAGGAGCGGTGTGGCTATACGAGTATGAAGTAAGAATATAAAATACCCAAGATTCTTCTAGAAGGAGGCTCAAGCTCTGCAGGAGCGGTGTGGCTATACGAGTATGAAGTAAGTAAATAAGTATATAAAATACCCAAGATCCTTCTAGAAGGAGGCTCAAGCTCTGCAGGAGCGGTGTGGCTATACGAGTATGAAGTAAGAATATAAAATACCCAAGATTCTTCTAGAAGGAGGCTCAAGCTCTGCAGGAGCGGTGTGGCTATACGAGTATGAAGTAAGTAAGTAAGTATATAAAATACCCAAGATCCTTCTAGAAGGAGGCTCAAGATCTGCATGAGCGGTGTGGCTATACGAGTATGAAGTAAGTAAGTAAGTATATAAAATACCCAAGATCCTTCTAGAAGGAGGCTCAAGCTCTGCATGAGCGGTGCGGCTATACGAGTATGAAGTAAGTAAGCATATAAATAAATATTGAATAAAATGATTTCCCTTTGCTGATCTGGACAGGTATATTCATGGTATCGATATAATGATAAAAATCCTCTTTTATTGAGTAACTAGCTGTACCCGGCCACGCGTTGCTGTGGCTCAGTCTGGTTAAATGGAAAAGAAAGAAAAGAGAAAGCACACGTTTCTAATATGTTTAATTTCACAATGCTTGTGGGTATACAATATTTTTGATGTCTTTCAGCCACTCTCAGTCTGTCTCGTTCATCGCCGTGCTCGCAAATGATCGCGTCACTCCCAGAGGTCAATTCACGATATGATTTGAATTCAAATGAAAGATCGATTGCACTGAAAAAGAAGAAAGAAAGTTATAACAAAAACATATAAAATTGCGAAACATTAAAAAAAAACCTGAATAATATTGGTAAGTTCATAGACGTCTTTGTTGTTGGCGGAAAGAATAGCTCGTTCACTCAGCCAATCGTGATTCTTATAATTGATTTGAATATTGGGAAATACTTTTTCAACCAAGTCTTCTTTTGACATCACTACATTGCAGAAGTTATGAGACAATGAAATTCGTCCTGAGGTCATATCAACCGGCACCTTTCCGTTCCCAATTTCCAGCAATTGATGTGAGAATATCTCAACTGATCGATCGTTTTGCAGCTGGACACGCATATTTGTAGTTAATTTCAACGTCTTGACGTGTCGCCACAAAGTAGAGTATTTCAGGCAACATATGAAATTGCGAAACATAAAAGTAACTAATTAAATGTTAAAAGAAGACAGAGAGATACTTGTAACTAATTAAATGTTAATGGAAGACAAATAGATAATTGGAACTACTTAAAAAAAAATCTCCATTTCTACATACGATTTGATAGATTTTGAAATATAAACATAGAGATAAAATTAAATTCTATATAAAAAAGATACTTTTGATATTCCTACTGACCTCTTTCAGCCACTATCAGCCAGTCGCGTACATTCTGTTGAGAACGAACCAGTTCTGAAGCTTTAGAACGCGATCCCCGTGCATCCTCAAGTCTGGCTACACGTCGTTCTGCTGCTTCCTCGACATTTTGATGAACTAAAGCAGATCGATTGCACTAAAAAAGAAGAAAGAAAGCTATAGCAAAAACATATAAAATTGTGAAACATTAAAAAAGGAACTGAATAATATTGTTAAGTTCGTAGACGTCTTTGTTCTTGGCGGCAAGAATAGCTCGTTCACTCAGCCAATCGTGATTCTTATAATTGATTTGAATATAGGTAAATACCTTTCCAACCAATTCTTCTTTTGACGTCACTAAATTGTAGAAGTTATAGTCTTCCAACGTTAGTTCTATTACCGTCATTTACAACTGCATATCGCAAATGAACGTATTCTTCAGAGCGAAGCTTGGTCCAATTCAAACGGATAAATATCAAACATTCTGTTTTCTATGACAGTTGACAAATTTGCCCCAATACAACCTTGTAACGACGTTCAGTGATTATAATTATTTTATCGACTTTAATATAAGGCTCGATTCTAATAAATAGCAAGTTATTTAGGTAAATACATTACAAAAAACTAACAATAATGACAAATTAATACATCTTGTTACAAATCTCCATTTCTACATACGATTGATGTGAGAATATGTCAACCGATTGATCGTTTTGCAGCTAGAAACGCATATTTGTAGTTAATTTCAACGTCTTTACGTGTCGCCACAAAGTAGAGTATTTCAGGCAACATACAAAATTGCGAAACATACAAGTAACTAATTAAATGTTAAGCGAAGACAGAGAGATAATTGTAACTAATTAAATGTTAAGGGAAGAAAAATAGATAATTGGAACTAATTAAAAAAAATCTCCAATTCTAAATACGATTTGATAGATTTTGAAATATTAACGTAAATAAAATTAAATTCTATATAAAAAAGATACTTTTGATATTCCTACTGACCTCTTTCAGCCACTATCAGCCTTTGAATCTAATCATTGATTCATAGTTAGCCAAAAACTGATATGGTTTTAAACATTTTAGATTTTTTTTTGATAATTCATTTAGGAATGGCCGCACTTTATATATTGTAACTTCTCAAAATCTGGTGAATTTCTTTCAGGCTGAAGCAAATTGTCATTCAGATGTACGTGATTTAGGAGCTAACTAAATCTATTGACAGGCATAAATTGACTAATATAACTATCTTGAAGATCAGGACTTGAACTCCAATAATCTCTGTAGCTGGGCAAGGGTTTTATACCCGTTAGATAATTTATTCCTAAAAAAGTATTCATTTCAGTTACGTCCGTTGGCTTGAATCTTTTATTGGTTTTTAGTTGCATCTGAGCAGCGTAAAAGTTTGTTTGAAAAACCATATCTTCTATCATTTCATTTGTTATCAATGAACGATTTTATAAGGTGTAGGGTTGATAACCTGGTTAATATTATCTACTACTCCAGCAGAATCTATAAAGTCGCCAATATCACGACCCATAAAATTAACGTTCCATATAGGTGTTGTCTGTGCTTCTTGAATTTTATTTCTTCTACGAAGATAGCTTAGAGGAATATTGCTTTTGGGTTCGGACGAATCAGAATCGTCTTCAATATTTTCTATTAAATCCTCTAATTGCTCACCATCTTCATCACCTTCCATTTCTTGGTTGTCATTCGGATCCAATTCATCAATTACCGATTCTTGATCAGTTGGAAGAGATTCGTACTCAGCGTAAGACTGCTCTATTTTCATATCTACTAAGTTAAAAGGTAACTCTTCCAATTTCACCAAATACTGCCGAAATACATTCAAGTAAAATTATTTTTTAACCTAAATATAATCTCAACAACTTACCACAATCACTGAAGTCAATTTTATCACCACACAACAATTTTTTATTAAAATTTAATACAAATATATAACGTTTTCTTTTATAAGCAGCACAAAGGACGCTGTCAAAATACAAAATGGCAGACAAAAACTTTGTATATTTTAACGTCTAAGCAATTGGCTCTGATGTCACGACTTTTCAATAAACGTATTTGAAAATTTAAAATTTATTATTAAACATTTAATTATTTAATATTTAATTATTTAATATTTTATTTATATAGATTTAATTATTTAATATTAATTCCGAAACGTCGAAAATGCAATGTGACATAACTGTCAAGTTTAGTTTGAGTTTGTCGCTGCAGGAGGCGCAAACGTTATTTTTTCTGATTTCTAAACTTTTTTATATACATCTGTATATAAATAAAAATATATAAACATTTTTGTCTACGAATGCAATCTTTTGTCACAATTTCAAAGCGATTGGTGAAGAACTTTCGGAGATTAGAGATTTTTAATATACGAACATTTACATTTTTATTTATGTAGATGATGCGCTTTACTATGTATCATTTGAATGATCTTCATTTGTGTATTTTTAAACAGTATTTAATGAAGTATATATCTCTTGATTTACTTGGCTGATAAAAAAGTTCCAAGAAAATTCGCTTAAATCGAAATCGCACAAATTAAGGTAAGAAACTTATCTAAAATTGGAAGATATATTCCATAATATTAAAATCCACGTAAATTGAGATACAGCACTCATATACATGCCGAAAAATGTACAAAGAAACGCGTAAAACGAATTTATCAACCTTCTAAAAATCAAAGAATATTATAATAAAACATTTTTGTTTAAAGGTTAAAATATAAATTTTCAAAACGCTGGTACTAACTATTTAATGTTATAGTAAAATAAAATTTAAAAAATGCATTAGCTATTTGTTATGTTGCTAGTCTGTCTTTTGCTGATCTTCCGTGAGAGCAGCTGATTGAGGCGAATGCGCAGTCATCCAGATGTATGATGCATCTAAAGTTTACTAGACTCAATTCAAATAACGGGGAAAAGAAAAGCTTTTAACCACGTACCATAAATCGAGGAATAGGCGTATGTACTCGTATATAAGACAGCAAATTTGAGTTGAATATTTTAATGGAGTCACCAATCTCAGACATTTCTATATCGTAGAAGAGCTCCCTATTTTACGTTTCTCGTAAATTATTGACATTGTTTTTGTCTTATTTTCATTTTCGATAAATCTAATACATTCATGAATGAAAAATATCATTTTTGACCTATCAGACGCACATCTTTCAATCAGAGGGGGGGGGGGGGGGGGGTGGGGGTGGGGGGGAGGGTGGAGAGTGCGATTCCCGTCGATAACCCTCTGATAGTTTGGTAGAAAAATCCACATGACAATAATCCCTCCAGATTTTTTTATATACGAGTACAATGTAAGTATAAAACATTAATATTTTCAACGAAACAATTTGAACAAATGTGAGACCCTGAAAAACCTTGGCCATGTGTTGACAATAGTATGGTAACAATGTATTAGTGAACTGATTCAGCAATGGTCCATTGGAAATCTCTGTTTATGTGTTTATGTAATGCTTAGTATCCTTTTCGAATACGAAAAGTTGTAGTGTTCGATATTTTAAAAATGTTATCAAATATCGTGCGTCGACGATGTTTGTATTATCAAACTAAAGTAAAAACTTAAAAAAAATCTTGAATCGTATCTACGTTAAATATTTCTTTAATTTACTTATGTACTACATACCATCACACCATTCTCTGTTGAGGTAAGCAGAAAGGATAGAGCACCAAAGTTTCCTATCACGACATACTTTCTTCACTTCCTCCACATCAACATATATTATTTTGTTTCTCATACTCCAAACCTTTCCATCTTTCAAATTTTAATTCATCATCAATTTGGTCAACGATACGCTTTTGACCATCCTCTTCTACATCTTCCACTTATGCTTGAACTATAAACTTGTTGAGTCAATCTTTTGTCACCCATCCATTCAACATTTCCAAACCCCCTCACGGTGTTCTTTTTCAACCAATTTAACACATTAGTTTTTAGCTCATATTTATTCTTTACAATCATATTTCTTATTCTGTCATCGATACACACATATTCCTTCTATGCACACATTTCCACTGCATTTTCCTTGTCCCCGTTTCAGTCCCATTCATCAATATTGGCACTAATACGCTGCTGTGAACCATCAATTTAGCAAATCTCGACATTGCTTGGTTTGAATATATGTCTTTTAGTGCCCCATTGACTTTGTTTCCTATTACAATTGACATTCAATATCTCGTTCCACCTTTTTGTCATCTGGGAACATATTTTATTTCCCCTTATTGTTAGATAATTGGTATTTTATCTAAACAAGTTTGATGTATAATTAAATTATAAACAATATAATCATATTTTGTAAGATGATATTGAATTTTTATTTTATGACATAGATAATAACTAATAATTAAAGGCTTTTATAGACAATTTTAATCTAGTAAATTAATAATCGCACAAATATTTATTGCCAAATCGTCTCGTGTCCATTGCTTGCGTGAGAAGAGAAATATTGTTTATGACGTCGAGTTGTTTGATTTACGTTGTCGGGCACAACGGGCTAGTGTAGAAACTCGATTTAAAATATCGTGATAAATCATGGGAAAGGAAAACTTTCAAAACGATATCTGGTTATGAGCAGATAGAGAAAAACGGCTTATATATGTAGGTATATGGTATGTATGTACTTGCACTCGTAATCGGCAAAGGTGTTTATCATATAGTTAAGAAGCGCTATTGTTTACATAATTATAAATTAAGTAGTGATTTTTCATCAGATGGATCAATATCTATTATGATATTGTATACACTGTATACATAATAAATAGCTATCACATATACCTATTATGTTATATGGAGATCACACACACACTGCATATCTACGAGTATATTGATGTATTGATGCTAAAACGTTATCACAGATCCCTATGATGATATATGGAGATCACATATTCTAGATACCTATGATGATATATAGCTGTCACATATACCTACGATGATATATAAAGATCACACATACTCGTACCAGATACCTATCTACGAGTATGATAATATGATATATACTCGTACATGAAAAATAGCAATCACAGATATATATGACCGTATGACCATATATAGAGATTACATATTCCGGATATCTACTCGTATGTTGATGTATTGATCATGAATAGCTGTCACAGAAATTTCCGATGATATATGGAGATCACATATACCAGATACATATAATGATATATTGATGATGAATGGCTATCACAGATATTTATGATAAAAATTCGCGAGTCATCGTAATTGCGGGAGAATATAAATCACAGGACTATAAAATATAACAATACCATCACAAAGCATTTATTAACAAGTATTCATATAACTGTGCATGACAGTTTTTTTATGTACAAACTGTTGCATTTCAGCTATAATTCAGACTATTCCAATACATATTGTAAATATACGATTTGTTTTTACGTTAGTTTTATAATTCACCAAAGGCTATTGAATATGGAAAGATAAATGTGAGACTACTTTTGAATATGGAAGATAAAATTAGTATCTTAGTACACAAATGTTGGATAGTTAAAATCTATAATTTAATTAAAAATATTAATAATTTGAAATTAAAAATTACAGAAACATTCTCATAAATAGAACCATGTTAAATATATATTTTTATTATTATATAATATATTACCTATAATAATAAGATACAAATTGATGGTTGTGTTAGTCATTTTCGGTTGATTCCATCATTTGTATATTTATATTCTTAACTATTTGTTTTGATATAGTTTTAGATAAAACTAGATGATGGTGACACCTACACTTTTAATGTAATATTTCATTTGTTGAATACATTAAATGCTGAAGAATAACGTCGTTAGACTCTGGACTCGGCTACAATCTATTGTAAGACTTGTCAATCTCGCTTCAGAAAGCACCTTAACAATCATAATATCTCTCTTCAATGTCAAAGCGTCTATTCCCCTATTCAGCATTCTTATTTTCTTTCTCTATTTCTTTCCTTTCTAAATATTTGGTGATATTAGAAAATAATGTATGGTATATTTTCATTTGCTTTCTTCCAATTTTTAATATGTAATAATTTTCAGTATTTTTTTAATGTTTTCTTTTCTGTTTGTGTATAACTGAAATAACTTATCAACCAGCAATTACACAACATGTGTAACTTCTGTATGGATGGCTGGAATCGATTGCCGTAGGGCAAGAAACTCGCTGATAACTCGCTGCCAAATAAATAAATAACTAAAATGATATATAATACTTAGTTACGTAAGGAGCAAGATACGTAAGGAGCAAGATAAGCTGTATTCATTTGTAGGAGGCGAAGAAATCATTCTCGTGATTTTCCGTTTGGCGCTCTATCCTATCTGCCTGTCCCAATAGGGAAAATGGCGTGATGGTATGTATGAAAGTATGATATATATTTTCTCAGCAATAATATTTAATCGTTGCAGATGAAATGAAGAAGTAGTCCGTAATAAATATTAGGATTTCATAAGAACAAGTTTTAATATATTTTATATTTGGGGACATATAAATAAGATTTTTATTAAAAATAATAAAGAAATCTTATAACTTATGTTATACATGTATAAATCGTTTTTTTAGCTAATTATATTTTTAAAATACGTAGTAGGCACGGCAAAAGTAAAAATCGAATACATATTTTTTTATAATTCCCGACTTATTTTCTATATAAATATTTATTGTTCTTTGTCTTGACCTTCAACTTCAAAAAATCCTGTCACATTTCATAAAAATATACGTTATGGCTCTATAAATATTAAAAAATACACTAGAAGTATAATTTAACGATTTTTATTCAATT
>CATKWJ010000765.1:0-34788 GCA_949825065.1 Odontocerum albicorne
AATCAACTTTGAACTTATTTGTGAATAAATTATTCTGCATGAATATAATATTTTGTTAATTTTAAATTTTAACGGATACTTTTTAAGGAAAAAAATAGTTTATACTAAGTTTTGAGAGTTGATTTAATAGACGAAAAGTAAACTGTCGGGTATAACTAACTCTGCAACAAATTCCTTAACTTTATAATTAAAGCTTGGACTACATAATTTGCTTTATTTATTTTTTAACAAGATTGTTTGTTAATTTCCCTCGAGTATAAATAAGATTTTAAAAGTTACAACGAAGGAGCTAACCTACTTTAGCAAATATTTGTTATAATGCAACGGGCTAAAGCACGGATATAAAGTATTATGAGAAAAAGATTTTACGGAAACGAACAAGTTTTATTGCAAGTTAACATTTCATGGGTTATTTATTATCATTAAATTTTCTTCTTATCTTTGCGAAAAATCCAATATTCCTACAAGGTTGGACGTTCTTCCCGATCGGGCGATTAAAGGCTCCTTTACATTCCAATACATCACACATAATTTTGCACATCATCATTGTGTTCCACTCCACGTGACTGTGGAATGAAGTTGCAAGAGTTATCAGATATGCGCCATTCTTGTTTACTTCCTTTCATCCTAATTATACTTTGTTTGTCTTCCATATGCTTGAAAAAATCCTTTTCTATAGTAGTATCATTAATGTTTAGAGATGAGTCTTTCACGTTTATTGAATTTTCGTTTTTAAATTAAAATCTATCATGTATCAAAACAACCTAATGTATAAATTGGTTGGTTGAAAACAATATCCATATAGCAATAAGCCCACTAGAAGTATAATGTATTCACATGTACACAGAAAAATATATAAATTGCATGTTTTCCCGACCATATAACATTCTTGAATGACCTGTACTATTTCTTTACAAAGGTCTCTAGTTCGAAACCCGCACTTCATTATCTCGTTGGATAAAAACAAATATTTTTCACGTGTTAATCTCTTCCAACTTACCATAAAGATGATGAACAAGCTTTACATAAAAACCAGACTCGAATCCTGTTGAAAAAAACAGAGTATCAACAGAAATCAAACCTGCAACTCAACGAGCTTGAAACCAGGTATCTTGCCTACCAAACCTCGTAGGTCGTGAATAATGTATTAACATGTTGTTAGTTAATCTTCAATCAATGTGATAAAACCCTAAAAATCATAGAGGTAATCATTATTATAAAAAGTTAAGAAGAAAACTTTATTTAACCGCAATTCCACTACAAGCAATTCTTCCACCCTAACAAACTTACTTGTTCTCTTAAAATGAAAAAAAGGCCTAAACCTTTTCTTCAAATATCTATAGTATTTATTGTATTTTTTGTATTTGAAAATTAAAATATTAGGTTAATATTATCAAAATTTTAACAATGCTCAAAATATCTTGAATATTAGCGAACATTTTTTTTTAACAATTTTCGTACTTTTTCATTTCAAAATGTATAAACAAATTGGTAGAAAAAAAAGTATCAAACACAGTGTTAATTGGGCCACAAAATAATTAAAAGGGTAATAAAAATTCAGGAAATTTGAAAGTACAAAGCATTCCTGATTCAAAAGGGTTATTGCTCATTTTAACTTCAAAAACATTTACAAAACTCGAGTATTTCATTAAATTAAACTTAATTTTCAACGTTTTCACATATTTCGAGAGTTTCAGGTTACCAATATAAAAATAAGTATCTCGAAACATTTTGTCTTTTAACATTTATGAGGTAACATTATGCTTTAAATCTAAAAAGTTTTTTAATCTGTTCAAAATTCATCAAAGTTATTTTGCGTAAATTTAATTAGATTTTTCACAACCTCACAATTTCAACTACATTTTTGCGGACTGGAAATATTTTCATAGAACCCGTAATATAATATTTTTTTTAAATATTTGAAATTCAAATGAAGCTCGAGAATGATTTATTCGTTTTAAATATGTTGACTGGTCTTTTTAATATGAAAATCACATCAATTTTTATTTCGTAGTGACAAAATATTCAATGCGGTGAACCTCAATATGGAAATTTTCAAATTTGGCAAACACGCAGTATTTATTTATAAAGATTAAAAAAAAAGGATTAATTCAAATATTTTTAAAACAGTTCCAATGAAATATTTGAAAGTGTAATGAAAAATTAATGCCGTCAAATTTATCGTCAACATGTTTTAATAGAAATTTGATAATTTCAATCAATAAAATGCTTATATTATTCGGTTAAATTGGTGAATGCTTACATTTATCAAATTTAAAGAACACGTCTATTTTTGTATTTCGAAATAAATAAGTTAAAATTTAATAATCTAACCAGGGTGTTTTTTTTTTCAAATGGAAATCAAGAGTTAATTTTAGAGTTTTTTTAGATACGAAACAAATTATTTTTATTGTATTTTATATTTCAAAACCTAACAATTAATACATCTAACTGCTTTGTTGAATTGTTTTCTTAATTAACGAACCATAATAGTATGAAATTTCTTATTTAATTACTAATATTAGATTCACAACGATTGATTAATTTATTATAATGATGTTAAAAATATTTTTGAATACTATTTTATGGTTCTTAATAAAGTTTTTTTTTCGAATCAAATTAAGAATATCAAATTTTCTGGAACCAAACAAATGTTTTTCTTTCCCATTAATACCTTAATATATATATATATATTTTTTTTAAGCCTTAAAGTAGAAACGTTGACAAAAAAGACCTAATATTAAAAAGAATTAAGGAAAAGAAAATTATTTTAACATTGTAAGTTTCTTGATTTTTTTAAGAATGATAAAGTATTTGGTTGCAATTATTTTTGGATTTTGATACATTCTTAATCTCAAAAATGGATATTTTTCCTGGCTTTAAAAATTTTCAATCTCCTTTTTTGTTAATGGTTTTATCAAAATTTAGTGTTTGTACCGCTTTTTCCCCTATGTGTGACGCTATTTTTTATATATATACTAGACCAGTATAAAATCTTACGATCCCTGTAAATCGTAAAAAGTCCAACATTTCAACGGCAGAGGAAAGTACTCGTATTTTGTTTTCCGCACAGGTAGAAAAATTCTTTTTCATCGTGATGATAAAAGTCAGTACTAAGAATGACAGATGGCTTTGTTTTCCTGGATTTTTTCCTGACATTTAAAGTTTGAAACCGAAAACCTCCGAAGTGATAAAGTTAAAAACATAATACATATATATTATATATCTCAAGTTATTAGCTGAGTTGACTTCTTTGTCTAGAGATATGATAATATTAATAATGTTTCATCAGAACCCAGACTCACAAAAAAATAACATGTCATTTAAATTTAGGAATTTTTTATCAGTTTTTACTGTAAAGTTTAAATAAAAAATATAAATTTAAAATAAAAAAGTAATTAATTGTAAACTGAAAAGAGGGAATAAAAATTCTTGATATTTTACAAATATAAAAACGATTAAAGAAAACGCAAAAGAATAATATTTTATCAAATGAAGACAAAATGTGGTAAAAATATAATTTATATGAAGAAAAATGAATTTTCCGACGTTTGTTAACAACAAATGAAATGTTTTTTTAATACTTTTAACATTTAATCACACCATTACTTCCAAAAAATTCAAATTTAGATTGATGTCCAGTCATTTTCTTATTTTATTCATTCATTCATTAACAACACTTATTTGATACATCAAATTATTGCTGTAATTTATGAAGATTTTTAATTTTTGAATTAAGATTTATTGTGAACGTCTGAACACGTTTAAAATAAATAATCGTTCTTTCGTTTCGAATATTGTCATAACAAAAAACCTTTACTTTAAACCAGGTGAAATTACGATTATTGTTAAAAAAAATTAAGTTTAAACTCAATAAAAGTCGCATTTGTTATGACTCCTCATTTTGAACAGAATTTTTTCCCGTTTACATTCATAATATGGTGTTGATATTTGCTTAATGACGTTTTTCGCTTTTAATATAAAGAAAGTTTCAATTTATTTATACGAGGCATTTAAAATATTTAAATTTACGCGTACTGGAAAATGTTTCTTGCCTTTTAGTTGTTTCATTCGAGTCAAATAAATGTTTCTTAGGAGGATTCAAATTTACATTTTTTCCTTGAGGCTTATAATTTACGCTACCATTTTCATGCTTGGGTTCACTTACATTCAAATCGCTACTCGAGCAAACATTTATTTGAAGTAAACTGTTTTAATAATAGATTTTTATTTTAAAAAGCAATACTTTAAAGTACTTTGATAGTCCAAAAATATTACAAATAATAAGAAATTTAAATTGAATCCCATTTTGAGTTGGTTTTGACTTTAAGTTCATTTTCTTCTTAGTTTTTGCTGTTGACAGTTCTTCGGTATTAACAGTCAAAAATAAATATAACATAAAAACACTGAAATTTTAACTCTTATATATAAGCAATTATTAATAAGTTTCACATAAAACATGATGTATCGAAAAATAAACCTAAAAATATACTTGGAAAATTAAATTGAAATATAAGAACAGTATAAAGAATGTGTCGTATAAATCATTTAAATTTTCATCAATTTAAGAAGATAAAATAAAGAATTAAAAAAAATGTATTTAATTTTCAACACAAAAATCTACACGATCAACTTTGCAGACATTGATAATTATGTAAATAGATAAATATAATTAAAAAAAAATTGTTTCTACAAAAATTATGTATAAAGGCTAGACTAAGAAAACGTTTTTCAAAATTATTTTATTTTAATAATCATCATCTTGATAAGTTTTTTTCTTGTCAAATTTAAAAATTTGACTTAAAGAACACAAAAAAATAACTTTTATTGAATCTAAATTATCAGCTTATCATAAAACAAAAACATAGAATACTTTATTACTCAGGAATTTATTGATTTATCCCTCAAAAATAAAAAATAAATTATGTTTGAAATTAATTTGATTATCTTTCTTCCTAGCGACAGGGCTATATTTCTCAGAAATTTAAATATTAAACATCTTTATATTCAACTACTCGTATTACTGAAACTCAGTAATTTGCATACAATGCGGTAAGAATCCTTATTACTGAAAGGAAGAGAAAACTACGGAAAGTGGCATCTTGTTGACTAAATAGAATTTAATTAATTTGTCGTTTCTTTTTTCCCAGATTTTAAATTTCGCTTGGACGAATGCAAAACTAAATAAACTTTGCAAGTTTTATTTAGCTCTATTTAAAAACAGGAAATTTTATGTGTATGTTAAAAGAAGTTTTGTAGATATATTTTTTATTCCAATCAGTTAAACTGCTTTTTAGTTGATGTTACATATGACATGTTTTTTTCACTAAGGCAAGTAAATGGCCCTAATTTTTTTTTGAATATTTACGTTCTGTTGTTAATTTCTACTTCATATTTACCATTTATTTCATGTAGTCAAATAAAACAAAATATACACAAAGATGCTCTCCAATTTATGACTAGGCAAAAAATATAAACTATATAGGAGTTTTAAGATACATATTTTTCATAAATGCTTTAATATTAGTACAATTTGGAAATAGTTCTCGTTCACAAATATTTTTATGAGATTGATTTGCAAAGTTTTTTTTAAATGTATATTATATAAGTATATTATTTAAGCATCAAACTTATCAAAGTACAACCAAACATTTATTTAGTAGTCAAGAAATGTTCAAAAGCCACAGATATCCTGAACTCCTCAATAAATGTATACAAAAAAATTATCATTTTATCATTTTCGATGCAAATAAGTAAAACAAACATCAAATGATTAATTACTTTATACTGTTTGTAACTAAATCTACCATTTTTCATTGGTTACATTTTTTTACATTTCTAGTAGACATTATTTTTTAATTGATGATTTTTTATGAAGAAATTTTCAGAAATCATTTATCTTAAAAAAATCAACGATATATTTAAAGACACTTCTGTCATTTTTCATGTTTGTAAAATTTTTACAGCACAGATAGAAATACAATTCGATAATGTTTTGACATCTATTTTTTTCCATCTTTGAAAATAAACATTATAATTTTTTTTTTTTTTTTGAGAAATATATGCCCCCTTTTGTCCTATTATAAAATATAATTTACGTGAATGATTCAAAATTAAGAGCAATATTAAATCCGATCAAACCTCAAGATCCCAAAATGCTATTTATTCATACCTTATATAATTACATTGACATTGAGTACTTACATGCAAATCTTTACTAAATTAATCAGTAAATGTGAACTACGATGTTGACTGTTTATATGTACTAATAAAATCGTACTTCCTTGCTCTGATTGTACATGGTACAGTTGAAGTAGACGGACAGTGAAAGTAAACTATTATTAGTGAACGCATAACTTTACTAAAGTAATCAGTGAATGTGTAACTACAGTGTTAACTGTTCATACTCACAATTGAAAGTGTACTATCACTGCTCGTCGTAAGTGAATGTTCTAGGAAAGGAATATCCATGTGCAGCTGCGGTTCTTGCACATTGTAATGCATGACTGAAGCGTAAATGTAACAAGAATGACATGTTATGTACGAGTATGTTGAAATGTCATAACTCTTTGACTTGCTGCAATAAATAAAAACGTCAATTTAACGGTTTTTTAATTGTCTTATTTTATATTACTAATATTTAGAAAGTAACGGTTAACAAACACTTGAGAGGGTGTGCAATCATAATTGAATATGGATGTATAATTATCAAACGAACGATTACTTCTAAATTCACTGATAACTTTAGTGAAAATTAATTTCTATTGTGACATATACATCATTTTTCTTATGTATTAAATGACAATATGTGCAAATATTCATAATCCTTGAAATTTGTAATTTTACTTTTACAATTTATAATAAATTTATCAAATTAAAAAAATATTTATCGAGACAATGAATGATAATATAATTATTTTATACTTTTAAATATTTAAAGGAGCTTTAAGATAATTTTTACATCTAATAAAAACGAATGACATAGGAACGACCAAACGAGTTATACAGGCCAGGTGTGCATGGAAGAGGTAGGCACAAGAAAATGTGGATGAGACGAAAGTTTTGCACTTGGATAGAAAAGCTAAGAGATGTTTTATATCTGCTTATCGTGCAAGGTCAATAGTCAAGTGACGTATTTAAATGTCTTGTAAATTTACTTTCCTTGCATTCATTTTCTAACGTTGTGAACCAAATGGTGGATATTTTTAAAATATTTTATAACAAGTAATTACTAAAATTATTTATTTAATTACAATGATCTTTATAATATTTTTATTAAATATACTCATGTGGAGTTCCAAAAAGTCAAAGCCAAAAAAAATAATAATTCTTTTTTTTTATGTATTACAAGGAAATTTGATATTTGTCACTAATAAACAACAGTGTACCTAACATCAACCCCAAAACTCCAAAACTTTTAAACTCGCGAAGAATATTTGTATTAAACGTGTTCCTTGCATACATTTAATTTTCATTATAAAGAAATAAACTGTTAATCTTTATAACATGTTTGTTTTGATTTATTTCCTTGGAGTACGATTCGACTCGCTAGTATAAAACATTCACGTACTCAGAATTTGTGAGATCGTTTCTACTGAGAAACATATAAAATAACTTAAAAAATAATTTCCCTTTTATTTATCACCGAATTAAATTATCCTTTTTGAGAATCCATAAAACTTTTCTTTCGCTTTATAATCGTACAGTTAAAAGTATATACATTAATTTTAGATCTCTGAAAAATAAATATATTCCTTCAAAGCAATACAAAGTGCCTTCAACAATAGGTGACGAATTGTGTAATAAAAAAAACAAAACTTTTCTGTCATTTCCAGTCAAAAAGTTTCTCGTTTACTGGAGAATTTAAACTTTTTTTTATTTCTGTATTCGTGCCAACAGTGGGTGTTTCTCGCCTCGTACTGAGCATATCTGGATTTCATTTGAAAACTTTTTCATAAGCAAAGTCGAGAAGCTTTATAAGTTTAGGTCATAACGAGCCGTAACTATAAAACTGTTGCAGCAACACTCAACGAGATTATTTCATACTGAATACAAAATAGAGTTTACACCATACAATTCTGAAATATGTCACACCTTTTCCTATTTTTTAGAATAATATAATGTACACATTTAAATACATAAATCAATTATAACACATTACAATCTTACCAGGTGTGACGCCTGCTCTGCTCAGCGGCTTCTAAAGAGGCAAGTACTCTCTGATCTCAGGAGTTCGTTGGATTCCTTAAACTCTGAGTAACTCTCTCTCAATTCTTTTACCGGGACAAGGGGCACAATTAAAAGAGATATAATTTTTAAAACAAAAAAGTTTATTATATAAATGGATTAATTAAAAAAAACCTTGAACGTATCTCAAGGAAAAAAAAGTTTTAAGTTCGGTTCCCGAATCAATGGCTCGTAGGTTGTGTTGTGAATTCAAACAAGGAGGTCTACAATAGCAAATTTCTTAAGGAAAGCCAGGGCATAAGGTCCCGTCACGAAATCCAGCATTAAATACAAGGAAATAATATTCACCCAAAATTGAAGATGTCGTCTTGAAGCGTCTATGATACGGCAGAGAAAATGCGGCTAGAAATACTGGTAGTATTCCGTGTGAGCAGCGTTGAAGCAGCGTCCGTACAGCACCACGTCTCGAATGAAAAAAGGGTGGTCACCCGTACGCCTCCCCTTTTAAAGAAAATCGCGAGAGAGAGAGGACAATTATTTCCATCTCCCTTACCAATACGAGTGGCGACAATTATGACAGGACGTGGAAAAAATGTACTTTAGCATGTCGTCATCGAAAGATGTTTCCAGGAAATATACCTGGCTGTCTCAGATAGCAAGCGGTGTTTTGAGACAAAGCAGATTTTATTATCCAACCCTTTTAGTAGTTTGAAATATCGCATCCCTCTATTTAAAAAAAACAATGACAATGGTATTCTTTACAATTCGGGACAGGGTTTGGAGCCCGAAGCGGTGACCACCTAGGAGATTTTTACTGCCCTAATCTTACTGATAGTATTCTAAAATATTCCAGTATTTTGTGATATTTTGATTTTTGTTTTCAAAGCAAGCACATGGTCAGTCATCGATCTGACCACGTGTTTTATAAAACATGACATGTCGAGAATTTATAATATCGAGGACGTATACTATGCAATTTATCTTGAATGCTTTTTAGAGGATTTATAACTGTGTTTCTAAATAAAAATATAGTCCTAACAAATATCTGTCACTGTTTAAATCGTGCCTTAAAATTCGTTAAAGAATCGTTTAATCCTTTGAAGTTAAAATTTGTGTACACAATTTATACAAAATGTAAGAACTCAAAAATGTACATCTGCCAACCATTTTATTTTATTGCACGCATTTAAATTGCCCACTTATACAATACATTATATCACTGGCACTTCATTTAGGCGATTTAAAAATTAATTTGTAAATTGAAATAAATAACGTTTATCTTTTTAACAAAGTACTTCGTAATACATGCATAATTAAAAACATTTATGAAATATTTTACACATGTTTTTTTCACTTGTTTTCTGTTTAAAGTGCATCCATTCGCGTAAATCTTGTCTATTTGGTTGAAAAAGATTGCCGTGTAGCAATAAACTCGCCATTTGTATACTTTACAATGAGATGTTTAAACAATTAAATATAACAATGAAATATGTTTTTAGAACTTGGAATGATCTGTTGACATATAATATTTTTTTTAATGTAAGTAGACAATTATCGTAATGTTATTTTAAAACGAAAAAAATAATATTTAAACGACTGATATTTTTTTTCATTCACTAGTTTAATATTTAAGGTTTGGTATTTTTATTGCTTTAAAATATTTTTTTCTTATTAATCTTAAAACAAAATGAATTGAGTTTCTATGACAATATATTGATTTGATTAAGAATTGAAAGTAAACTAAATGTACATATAAACAACTAACGCAAACTAAATGTCGGAAATAATTATTTCCACATAGGGATTTAGAACCTTGTCAGTCAATAGAACTGTCTTACTTCAGATATTTGTCGTTTTATCCAATATAGGAGCTAGAGAGGTAAACAAATATATGAGTGGTTTAGTTTCAAACGTTGATAGCTCCAAAAAAAAAAAATTTCAGTAATTGGTGTATTTTAATTGGGGGTTCTATGATTCGGAATTGTATGTAATTGTACAACACTTTTGTTGCATACAGTACAACCTGGCGGTTCCCGGCAAAAAGGCATATTTTTATTGGCTTCAAGAATTATTTAATTTTTTTAAGTAAGACAACTTTCACCCGGAGTACGGCAAATATTGACTATTGAATAAACAAAACGAAAATCCATATCAAAGCCAGTCATTGTTCAAAGCATTTTTTTAAATATAAACATTACATTTATAGAAAAACTTAACAGCACTACATAGAATATACAAATATGCTATCCTGGCTATAGAATCTATATAACCAATAATCATATAAGTCTTTGAGAGATAACATAAGTCATAAAATTATTTCACTTTCACAGAAGAAAAGTTATCGATCTACGAGATTCAATTTTACGTCCCTCTAGTAAGGAAGGACGACCTCCGTAGCTTATTTGGTAAGACGCTACTCTCCCAGCCCGGTGGTTGCGTGTTTTATTCCAGCTGGAACCAAGATATTTTTTAACAGTATTCCAGTCTTGTTTTCACTTAAGTACTCTTTAACACAACTCTGGTTGATTGGAATATATTTTCATATGGCAATAATCCCGCCAGGTTGTACTGTATACAAAAAAGTTTAACACAATAATACAACAAGGAAATTATTTCATTTCATAACCAAATACTTGTAAATGAGCTTCATAAATCAGGCCAGCATTAAATGCAATAGGTTAACCGTCAAGTCGGACTTGTTTGCATTCTTACAGTGAGATACCAACTGAAATTTATGAACCTTACCTAGGTTTTTATACACTTACTTATTATTCTTCTTCTTGGTGTAGATCTTGGATCTGTTGTTACGAAAATCATTCTTGAGAGGCATAGCACCATTTGTCTCTTCGCCTTTAAGACGGCCTTCCTGGCATGCGATGCCTTGTTGGGATCTATGGATAGGATTTTGTCTCAACCTATCCTATCCACATGGTCACACCAGATCCACCTTCTCTTCCTGCTCCATCTGACGATATCCTCTGTGTTCCAAGTCAGTCGAGTATGACAGTTTCTGACTTTATCGTTGAAAGATGTTCCTACGATGGTTTATAATATAATTAATCATCTCAGATATTCAAAGAAGGTTATTTTCTAGTTCTAGCTCTCATTTTCGTTGTGTTAGCTCTGGTTTTAATAATATAAGTCATAATCGGCTTCACACAGGTCTTATATATTGAACTTTGCTATCGATTTGCATGTTTTTGTTTTTCTAGATCACATCTCTTCAACAAACATAAATTGCGGCTGCCTTATTTGACTATAAAATAAGCTTTAAATTTATATATTTAATTAAAAAAATGATCAAATATAACAACACCTAGACATACTTGTCACTTATCCTGTTCCATATTTTTCCTATACCAACAAAAATCTCTTTTAGTATTATTAAACCTTTTTTATGAAATAATGAAATTAGCTTTCACTCTTTGATATGTGTGCTTATATCATGTTAATATATAAAAACTGTTTTATTTCTACACAGAAAATCAGATAAATTGTATGTGTTGTATGAGAAGGTGTATGGATATCAAAGAGGCGAAAATATGTGTCAAGATAGGAAAGTCTGGCGCTCAGTACTCTCTGCCTACTCTGTCAAGCAAATGGCGTGATAATATGTATTTATATTATTTCTTAAATAAATAAAAAAAATAATTACATTTCAAAAATCTATATGTAAATTTTTTTCTCGGAAAACTTAAAAACGGCGTTATCAATCTTTGGAACTAAACGACTCAGTCGTATGGTGACACATTTTATTGACACGTTCACTTCTACCCACAAGAGCCACGCATAAGTCATGGATGGGAATGCTGAGAGCGGCGGTCCCATGACACGTGGAGACATTGTGGAGCATCACGTAACCACCGCATATTCCTCCCAATGATTGTTTCCACTCTTACACAACAATGTATCCTCGGCTACACAGATTACGAGTTTGTATTCTACAATTTTTTCCCAAATTCTGTCTCTTTCATTTGTAAAACAAATTTTTTTTTTCTTTAAAATCGTTGTTTTTACTTTATCAATAGCGTATTTTATTAGATTTATAGTTGTTCTTCTTTTCTCTCATAATGTACGTAGTAAGGTCCAAAAATATCCGGCCCAAAGATTTAAAAAAAAAAAATTTTAATAGAATGTAACAATTGTCTTTTTGGAAAGTCAATACTTGACTGCTTTTTATATTTTTCTTCTACTTTGTAACAATTGCTCTTGCATTTATGCAAATGTTTCGAAAGTGAGCGCTTCTGTTGGTCAGCCTTGACGAGGATCATCTTCAAAGATTCTCTGCTTGAGCAAAACTTGTACAATATTTTACTATGGAGTGTGATGGAAAAGATTCTTCGTACAAAGCATTTAAACGTTATTTGATTTCTGCTGGCATTTTGCCTTCTCTTGAAAGGAATTTGATTTGATAACCGTGCGATGTATTCATTTTTCCAGATCATTTTGATTATTTGAATACAATTGCAATGCACTTGAAAATATCACTTCGAGAGCGTTTTGTTTTTAAATATACGAGTATAAAAGCTAGATAATGTGTGACAATTTATAAATTTTGATGAATGAAGACAAAAAATAAGAACCTTAGTAATAAATTACAAACATGTGCCAACACGCCATTTCCTTGACAAGGTAGGCAGAGAGAACAGAGTGCCAGACTTTCTTCTCACGACATCTCGTTCTTCTTCTCTATATCCATACATATTCTCCTAAAGCGCCAACAATTTACCTTTTTTCACATTCCTTTTGTTTTTCAAAATATCATTCACTTGAACCAAAAATACTTTCATTAGTTGTTTCCTACCACGCCTTATACTTATATTTGGATTTTATATTTGTTTTGTTTCAACCTTCATTCGTTCTACACGCCCAAACCATCTGACAGTGCTCTAGTTCATCCTACTCAAACAGTCTTAAGTTCACATTCGTCCTTTACCACTTCATTCCGTATTCTATCATACATCAAAACCCTAATTATTTTTCTCATTGTGAGAATATCTACAGTGCTTTTTCGACTTACTTCTAAAATTTCTACGTCCGTTTCACTCCCATATATCAATGTTTGTAATTAAATCATATTGTGAACCATCATCTTAGTAATTTTTGATACTCTTCGATTTGAGTACATAATATGTTTAAATGCCTAATCGACTTTGTTTCGTATCGCTACACTTCTTTTAGCACCCCTCATAGCTATTTCATAATTTAAGAAAACACCACCTAAATAGCAGAATTTTATCACTTGCTCTAATCTTCCATTGCAAACCCAAATATGGCATTTACTATTCTTACAAAAATTTTATAATACCATTACTTTTAATTTCACAACATTTATTCTCAAATATTTCTCTTCATATCATTATCCATTATTCCATGGGACTGTTCATTTGGACGTTTAGGTATTCCACTGGATTTCCAAATATTGCAGCCCTAGTAATGAAGCAGGGTTACTTTTAAGGCATTTTTAAGCCACTATTTCCAATTAACGGACAGTTCAGACCACTATTTTTCTATTTATTTTTTGGTGTTTTTTTCCACTTTTTCCTTACCTCAGAGTTTTTGCATGTTAAAATCAAAAAGTAGTTACCATTTTCGAATGAATTATATCTGATTTTTTGTTTTATAAAAAAAATCTCAAAATGAATGACTGCGTTAGCAAAAATTTGGATACACACGAATAGTCAATTGACCTGGTTCATTGAAAGACATTGCGTATAAGCAATATATCCGCTTGATGTACTTTCATGAATATATTAAAAATAAAAATTTATTTCAATTGAATATTTTATATAAACGTATATAATAAACAGGGAGATTATGAGACTTCAAAGTAAAGGAGGGAGTTAAAAAAAATACTGGTTTACTGGAAAAAGCTGTTACAATTTGGGATTAGTAATGTTACTCGTATTTAACCACAGTTTATCTAGTAACATTGAGTAGATATGAATGTCACTACACTAAATGTTCAAACATTACACTTAAAACCCGGTCACACAGAAATTTACCTTTATTTTTTTTCATAAACCATAAGCCTAAATTAAGATTATATCATATTAAAAAAAAATACATGAAACTCAGTTAGACTTTATTCATCGTTTATTTCATATTTTGTATCTGTTGGAAAAAAAAGGTTTTTCTGTTACATCTACTCACTTTTTTCCCCTGAAATCCCGAAGGAAATATTTTTATTTTTAATCCAATAAAACAGATAACTCGCTTTCCTCTCTTTGATGACTTTTACTTTTTCCTTTCTCTACGTAAAACTGTTTACAATTTTCCAATATTTTCTTCAAAGAAGTTTTGGAGTCTTTGTACTTAGCTCAAAATCTGTAGATTAAAACAAATATATTAATATATGTTTGTCCTTTCGTATACCCTTAAAGATAATAATAAAATGTTATAAGTTGATATTTCAGCGAATAAGTTGATATTTCATGGAATAAGTTGATATTTCAGCGACCACAAAAAGTAGATTAAATTAAATAAATTTATGTTACCGTACAAATTGAATAAAATAAGTTAATTGTACACAATTTTTTTTAAACAATTTTTATTTCATTCAAAATGAATGATACGTTATTTTCTTCTCCTTTTTTAAAGATCTTCTCATCTTTGGAGATCGGTGGTTCTCATGGCTATCTTGACTTTCAAGACTCTGAACAAAAATATGATACAACAATTAAACCATTTCCATGAGTTCCACTAGTGCATCTTCTTCCCACCCATCTTGTGGCTTGAATTTCCTCCTGCAAAATGAGTTAAAGGATCTAATATTTGTCTTCTCGCATTATATGTATATCCAAAGTACTCTTTCTGTCTTTTATGATGGATATTACTTTTCTATCTTTTTCATGATATTAATTCAAATAAAATAATGGATTGCAAGAAAAAACTAGAATGAAAAAAAATTCGACTATTTTTTTCATAACAATAGTAACCAAATTTAACTATGTAATATTAATATTTGCCTTTATATGAATAATATGATAACTGCTTAAAACTATTTACATTTTGACAAATTTTATAATACCTGTTGGAAGACTCGTAACATATTTCCATTGATCGGTATTTTTGGCTGTGATTAAGAAGTGATTCTCGTGCTTTATGTGTGTCTCTTCTTTCTTAAAATGCATTCCCTTTGAATTGAAAGAAAAAACACATTTTTTTTTCTTATTTTACTATAACTATTTATTAAAAAGTCTTTGTTGAAGTACTTTGGTCATGTACGCAGGACTACAGATGATCGAGTACCGATCAAAATTATCCAATCTTATCTTTCCAGAGTATAACTGTGGGGATTGTGTGGTAGGGAGGAGGAAACCAGATAAACAAGCTTGTTACGCGGCTTGACAATTACGTTAGAAAAGGTTTTTTTTTTGGTGGAGGATAGAAGTCTTCAGAAGTTACTAATCCCTTTGTGCTGATCCTATGGACCAAGGAGAAAAAAAGAGTAATATTTTTTATATGACGTTATAAATTTACTTACCTTAAATTTACCTACTTAATATATTTTCGACATACGCATGTCAAAAACATTGAAGATGTAATATAATATACGAGGAAACGTATGGTGAAACATTAACGCTCATGACACCCATATTTGTTACCTTATTTAAAAGAATATCTGCGTAAACCGAGTTGACAGTGATGCATGCCGTGTATTGTGTTGTAAGGAAAGGAGACAGGAAATATATGGATGATCAACATTATGTCACTTTATAAAAACGGATTATTTATAATATTCTAGTTTTTCTTTATTCAAGTACTCATCTCTTCAACCCGTTTGGTGTATAAATTATCTTAATAATATTTTCAGAGATTAATCATATACTGTTGTATCGATCGAGTAAGATTATAAGCCATATTGTGAATGAAAGACGCCTATGCGTGTATTGATGTATTCTGAACAAACTGTTGCACATCAGCAAGCAAAAAAGACTAAACGAATCAAGTTACGTTGACAAAAAGATCAAAATTCTTAGACAATCGGCAGGTATTTGTCTACTGCAGCCTCGAGTTTTGTTTTGTTTGTTATTACTGTTGAGCATATTTTTGTATTACTCAATAATAGCACTATAAGAATTTATGATCAACAGCACATCAGTTACAGAAAAACATTCTAATACAACAGGGTTTAAGAGTAAAACCAGTTCAGAAATGAACCGGCCAAGAATCGAACCTGGTGCGCTCACTTGCTTAACGTGAATGCCAACCATTTGATTTGGCCACGGTCGCCGACCCTATTTTTTCTTAATTTAAAGAGGAACATATTAATATTTTTATTTAATTTTGTCTCTAGTTTTAGTGATTTTACTGAAATGAGAATTATATTTCGATTTGTTTAAGAAGGGAAAATTGAATTATGCGCAAACAAACATGGTAATGAAAATTAAAGATCAATTTCAAGATTAAGACTTCTAATCAACATTTATATTGAGAATGCATTGGTGTTCTGTATTTCAATCAATTTGAGAATATATTCTGAGTTTTTACATGGATTAATTGTACAAATTGGTTCAGATGCTTTACTAATATTGGCTTTCTTTTCGTTGCATTTGAATACTGATCTGTCAATTTGTTTCATGAACTAAACCAGTCAAAGAGCGCATGTGATTTGTAGAAGCACCTCTCAAAAAGTATAATATAAAGAAGTATAATATGTTGATCGTGTCAATCTTCTCAAAACTCAGATACTCCAGAAAAAGACTTTTCTAAGATATTTCTTTTGAAAGTATCAATCTATATTTTATAAGTAGTCAAATATAAGTAAATTATGTAGTTTCTTAGGGTTTTTATAATCTAAAACTGTTATCTGTTTTCCAACTAAAGAAATAAACATTTATTAATTCATTTGTTATAATCGCGTCTGGATTATTGTATTTGTATGTATTCTGGTTTATCTGATTTGCAAATTTCTAGAATCCAGTTTGTTTTCAATGCAGCAGCTAGGCTGATATATGAGTCATAAATATTATCATATTAGTTCGCTTTTTAAAAGTCTACATTGGCTAAGGAATCGTGAACGGGTGGATTTCAATATTTATATTTTTGTATTTAAGTTTAATAGGATATATCCGTTGTATATTTCGAATATATGGTAATAGATGCTGTTACCGGAAATAGTCAGAACCTTAAGGTTGGTTTCGTATTCATCGAATAAATTGATAGTTCCGAGTCTATCTTTTAAGGCGGGATATTATGACAGGGCCTTTACCGTTGCTGTTCCTGTAGTGTGCAATAGTCTGTCTCAATTTTTTTAAAGATATGGGTGTCATACACAGTTTTATGAAGGACGTCAAGAAAACTCTTTTTGATAGGTCTCATAAAAATATATGATTACATATAGACACTACACGCATACAATACACTTCACCTAAAGCCGAATGTGTAACTTTCATGTACCGAAAGATCTACGAAGGTTTCTTTGTAGTTAATTTTCCCTTAATTTTCTACAGTTTTTTTAGCAAATATATTTTTATCATTGTAATTTATTTTTATCATACACTGTTTATTCCACTTTTTTGTGACGGTATAACCCTACCGGTTTCAAGGCAATTTAATGGGAAAGGCTAAAATGGAATACTTAGCAACAGTGGTGTGTATAAACTTTTATGTGCTGACTGTGATAATTTCTATATAGGAAAGACAGGAAGATCTTTTGAAAAGAGATTTCGTGAACACAAATCCGCCTTAACAAATCCTCTAATTTATTCTGAAATGGCTAATCATTGTCACCGTGAAAATCATACTTTTTCTATCGATGATGCCAAATTCTTACATATCAGTGGTAATGGAAATAAATTAGACAAATAAGAGGCCCTAGAAATTTCTAAGTCAGTACACCGATCGGAACATCTGTTGAACAGTTATTTCCCAAAAATCTCTCCGCTCTTGGCCGAAATTGTCCCGTGCCTCCCTCACAAAATGCAAAATGCCCTTGACATAATTATTATTGCTAATGAATTTAGCATTCTTGATCAATGTATGATATATTTGATGAATCTTTTATACCCTTTTTTAGTATACATACTAAATACATAATACAACAAAAAAAAACAGAGAAAGATAATATAATTTCAAGTAAACACTCATTATATAGATTTGTATGTGTTGTCTATAATTTGTCGTATTCCAGCATACTTGAGTTTTGCTTATATTTGAGCGGGAAGTTAATATCAAGTAATAGTATTTTTTTAAATAAATAATCAGAGTTCAAGGAAACGTCTATAATAAATATTCATTTGATTTGAATACTAAATAAAAAGGGGATTATTTGTTACTTATAATAAAAACCTCAATTTTTTCCTTCATCCATTTCATCCTTTTTATAACAACTATTTTCTCCTCTCACGTAATGTCACGTTCATTTGAAATAAACCCTCGATGTGTCTCCACCGATCGAGGGTGCTTTGTCTTTCAGCCAGATGCTATTTTACTTGCCCTACATTTTCCTTTTGACGTCTTAAGAATAGGAAGTTTTTAAATATGTTAAACCATGCAGATTATATTTTTTCCTACAAATATTTTCATCCCAAACATGTGGTATGCAATAGTGATGAAGATATGGTATTTTCCAAGTTTTACTTATCATTTTTGGCTGTGGAAAATTATCGATTGTCGGATTAATTTAATAGTATCTCCTTCTGACTAATAATAATTAACAGTCAAAGCTAACTTCATCATAATGATTCATGCTATCTGGTTCTGTGTAGCCTAAAGCCATTGTCCAATAGCTTAAGGCTAACTTCATCATAATGATTCATGCTATCTGGTTCTGTGTAGCCTAAAGCCATTGTCCAATAGCTTAAAGCTAACTTCATCATAATGATTCATGCTATCTGGTTCTGTGTAGCCTAAAGCCATTGTCCAATAGCTTAAAGCTAACTTCATCATAATGATTCATGCTATCTGGTTCTGTGTAGCCTAAAGCCATTGTCCAATAGCTTAAAGCTAACTTCATCATAATGATTCATGCTATCTGGTTCTGTGTAGCCTAAAGCCATTGTCCAATAGCTTAAAGCTAACTTCATCATAATGATTCATGCTATCTGGTTCTGTGTAGCCTAAAGCCATTGTCCAATAGCTTAAATAGGTATTGGTATTACCTCTGATAACCAAATCCGCACATAATTAAATAACCAAGTAGTAAGATATCAAATGAAAAATTGACAAACCCTCATTTTCTAAATTAAAAATATTTGCGAGTTTAATAGTTTGTATGTTTAATGAATGTTTGCATTCATGGACTAATATTTTTTTAATGAATTAAGTTATACTTTATTGGCTTTTCTAAATAAACACTTCATTGTAGAATTTACAGTTTCGCGGGTTTATTGTCAACGGCAATCGTTTTCAGCCAATAAGAAAAAATGTTATAAATTTTGTTGATAGTGTTGGATGATTTTTTTTCATTTGAGCCTAATATACAATAAGTAAAATAAAATGTAAAATTTTAAGGCAAAAAGAAGCCAAGAAACATTTGACGAGTTAAATACTACAAATATAACAATTTCGTTTACGGCTCGAAGACAGGAGGATATGTAGAGAAGAAGGATAGCAGGAACAGGAACATGGAAATATACTATGTCACTGAAGATAAATGTTACACTTTTTGAGACGTCTTTTGAAACACGCCAACGACGAAGCGAGTTTTATGTTAATTGGCAACTGGTTTCAAAACCTAAAGCCATGGACGCTCACAGATGACGTTATACTCTTAAGCACTTCAATTCAGCTCTCAAACTTAATCTAAAATCAATCTCCTCCCAATTCAGTACTTGCCTATTCGTTTCGTCAATCAAACATATTCTTATAAATTTTATATTACAATAAATCACTTTTTATCTTTAATTTTTACGTTTTCCGTGATTTATTGTTTGAAATTATCTTTAATTTCAACAATTGACTTAATACTGTCCACGTCCACTCCCTAGGTGGAGCACATGGCCACCACAAAAATCCTCACGGCGCCCCTATTGACCATCGGCATATGGATTACGCCCCAGGTGAGTTAAAATATTTTAACCGGGTAGTCACAAATACTTTTGTTAGTTATTTTAAAAATACATATTTAGATCCCTTAATAATTTCAAATAAACCTCTTATTGTAAAATATGATTTTGTAATTGTTAAACACAACTCTTGCATGTTGCATCATTTTTAGCAATTTAACTTGTTCAAATAAAAATGAATAAAATTTTGATATTATTGTTTATATAACTTGGTTGAATATGACATGCCCTACTAAATTTACTATATTATTCTTATACAATAGTTAACTCCTTACTGTCTATCATCTAACAATATCATATATCTGATATCTCAAGTAGTAGGTATGAAATGTTAGCAGGTTTTAGTTTGTGTTTACACAAGTATCATCACACAATTTTCATATCGGGATAGGAGAGGATAGAATGCCAGACTATCCTATCTCGCCACATAACCTTAGCCTCTTTTACATCCATAAACTATCTCATATAACTTCTACGATTTCTCTCTTTAGTTTCGTTTTTTCAAAATACCATTCCCTTTATCCAATCATACTTTTTTTAATATTCTTCTCACATTTGCACTTTATACCTGTTTCATATATCATGGTTGTGCGTTTGTCTTTAGTATATTCACTATTTAATTTTTTTATCAATATTTCTTATATGTAGATGAAATTTAATTAAAACTAAAAGAAAAAAAAATTTTGTGACTAAGATATAATGTACATAATATTTGTTTGTTTTTATTATATTCTCTTTATAAAATGAGTGTAAATTATGATAATATTATTGGTTTGTTCTTATTATATTCTCTTTATAATATGAGAGTAAATTATGTTAATAATATTTGTTTGTTCTTATTATATTCTCTTTATAATGTGAAAGTAAATTATGTTAATACTATTTGTTTGTTCTTATTATGTTCTCTTTATAATATGAGAGTAAATTATGTTAATAATATTTGTTTGTTCTTATAATATTCTCTTTATAATATGAGAGTAAATTATGTTATTAATATTTGTTTGTTCTAATAATAATCTCTTTATAATATGAGAGTAAATTATGTTAATAATATTTGTTTGTTCTTATAATATTATCTTTGTAATATGAGAGTAAACTTTACAAATAGATAAACTTTATTAGATTTTCGAAAAAAAAATAGTATACTATTTTGAAATAAATTAAACACGAGTAAATTGGTTGATCTTCCACTTTTTAAATATATAATTATATTCAATAATGTGGCCTTTTAAATTCCTGCCAAATAATATGCAAATTACTTAGAAATTTTTAACTTAATAGACAGCTTTTAAGAGATAGATGTCATAAGTACTCTTATAATGGAATTGTAATGGAAGACGAAGCTTAAAACAGTTGATTCGCATTAAGCGAGTGGTTCGTGCAATACTTACACAATGAATTAATATGTCTGAAATGAATGGAGTCCAAAGAAGAGAATGTAAAGAATAGAAAGATATATAAAAAGTCCGGAGTACGAGAAAATTGAAAAAGATTTATGACGAAATATATGAATGTACACAAGGCAAAAAGTATGTCATTTGAAACGAATGTGTGGAGATCTGACATACCTGTCTACCGCAAAAGGAAGATAGCGTGACGATAAATATGTAAAACATTACATTCCTCATTAAACTTTACTAGTATTTGACTAGTTTAGAATGAAATATGGACGTGGGAAACGATTGAAAAGAGCCAAATAAATGCTACAGAAATGCAAACACTTAAAAATATATTTTATATTGTTGACAATATATGACAGAATACGGAATGAAGTGATTAGAGGTGAATATGAACTTAAGGTTGATGTATTCAGTAAAATGAAGATGAGCATACTGAGATGGTTTGGGTATGTGGAACGAATGAATGAAGGAAGACTAACAAAACAGACATGTAGTGCAAACCTGAGTGGAACGCGTGTGAGAAAAAGTTCAAATGATATTTTGAAAGAAGAAAACATAGAAAGTTAAAGAAATCATAGAATTTGTATGAGAAGGTGTATGGATGAAGAGGCTAAGAATGTGTGTCGAGATAGAAAAATCTAGCGCTCTGTCTTCTCTGCATTTTTCAATAGAGAAATTGCGTGATGATATGAACGAGTACGTACGTTTAGTTGATGAAAGTGAGAGGATAAAAAAATGTATTTATTATGCTTATTGTACCAATTTTTCAAAAAAGAATTAAAAGAAGCAATTGGTTTTAAAAGGGTGAAATAAAAAAAACAAGTCATCCGTCGTCTACATATTAGAATCCTAATAGAAATATAAGTTTCAATATGGAGACACTCACACGTGAATGAAGATAAGTATGTTTGAAAAGAAAAGCTTTTAAAACCAGAGAAAGGATGCATCGAAGAGAATTTAGCGGCAGGCAACTCGGCGACTCAGCGACTCGACAACTCGAGCTTACTGCTGAAAGCAATTCGTGCCATGCGGTAGAAAGACGTGCCACGAGTTAACTCACTATCGCAACTCTATTTCAGTGAAACTACATTAAAATGTATGTGCAGTTTATTCAGATCTTGAATTTCTCAAGAATTTAAACGAATTCGACAGTGCGATATCTTCAAAACATCTTTAGTACGAGTATAATTATAAACATGAAAAATTATTTACATTACAAAAAGTTTTCAAATTTATTTTAAGTACAATATTTTTTTGGCATTATAAATTGAAAACCTTAAAAATTAAATTCATAAATAAATGCAAATTATATTATATTTTCACGTCTAACGAATAATGACCAAATTTGTTGAATTCTTGTAGTGAGGAGAGTTTACTGTCTTAATACTCGTAATAGGCAAATATGCATGGCGAGATTTATGGATTAAAGTTAAGATAATATGTTCTGTATGCCTACCCCAATATGAATATGGCGTGATGTTGATAATTATTTTTACACTATATTCAGACGTAAATGTAATTTATTATTCTTTTAAAAATCTATTTTTTTATGTTAAATAATAAATGACTTAGAATGCTGTTATTCTTAAACCATCTTACAATGCTGTAATTCCAACTGAAAAAGAGCATTCTAAGATGGTTTGGGCATGAAGATGGAATAAATGACGTAAGACTAAAAAAAGTAATAAACAGTGCACATATCAATAAAAGGCGGGCTGGAAGATGACCAAGGATAGTGCAATTGGATCGAGTGAAAGATATTTTGGAAAAAAGTAGGTATGTGAAAAGTCAAAGATATTATAGAAACTGTATGAATCTAGAAGAGGCAAATTATGTGTGAAGATAAAAAATCTGGCGCAGTTTTCTATCTGCTTACTACCGCTGGAAAATGACGTAATGGTATGTATGTATGTTATTCTAGTAATTACAGTAATCCCCGCTACACGTGTTTTGACGAATGCCGAAAGTAAGCCTCGAGATACAAGATAGAAACACGTGTAGTGGGGATTGACAAAATTAATTAAATAAACTCATTTATTGATCAAATTTAAATATGAAATCGCACAAAGCTAAATTCAAAACCTTTGATACTACTAATTATTCAACCCTCTTTGTCAATAAATATCCTAAAATAATTCAACATTTTAAATGATTAATTTACGTGTTATTCTGACTTAATAACACAAATAAAAATCCATCACCTGAATCAGGATGAAAAAAATACCTTTTGTTGCCTTTCATGAGATGAATACACACTTTTTATTCATGTTCAAAATGTCATGTACAAATGTTTCATCAAAATTTCCCTTCGGCAATTAAAATTTGAAACGAGTAAATTTCAAACAAAAACAAATCGTACTGAAAATTCGTATATTTTTTTGTCCTGGCCAAAATTTCGCACGCGAGCCAAGCTTGATAATAAAATCAAACAGTTTTTGTTCCCCTTTCAACGGCTCACCTTTAACATTTAATTACAAAAGCTATTCCCCGCCACTGTTTTGACCCATTTACGTTTGTTCCTGCTTAAACGAACCCTCTCTTCCTCTCAACCCTAAATCAATTTAAACCATATGTAAAATGGTATCTTCCCTTGCAACCGGGGGAAAAGTTAACTTAAATTGGGTGATTATTAAGCTATGGTTACAGAATACTATAATAAAATGTAGCTAGGATTAAAGATAATTATCAATCTGAAATGTTAACGACGTCGGCATTTGTGACGTAAACGTGAATGACGTGTCACGTGTTTCCTATATAATTTGATAATAATAAGCCTTTTATATAACACATTGAACCCAAATTTAGACCTTTTACTAACCTTTATTTAATTGTTTTGTCTAACAAATGAACATTTTTTGTAAGTTTGTTAGTATCTTATATCAAATGTTGTGTCAAAAGTTATTATTTTATTAATAAAATAAAATAAAAACATATCTAATAAAACAAACAAAAAAATACAAACAGATAACAAGCAATTACAAATGTATTAATTATTATTAATTAAAAACTACTGAAGAATATTGCATACGTCCAAAGGAGAAAACTACTGAGGAATATTGCATACGTCCAGGGGAGAAAACTACTGAGGAATATTGCATACGTCCAGAGGAGAAAACTACTGAGGAATATTGCATACGTCCAGAGGAGAAAAAAATATCAAAACTATGTATTTGCCTTAAATATGTTGACATCAATATTGAGTAAATCCATTGCATTCATTATTTACTTATTTTCCAATCGGAACCAGAGTTTGAAACAATAAAGATCTATGATTTGGTATCACTTAATATTTTTACTAAATTTGATAGTTTTATTTACTCTATGTTTACTCAGAAATTAGAAAGGTTTTCCCACAAAATACGTCACCTTAAGACTTGAAAGATGTTGATATTATATGACATTTGAGAAATACCATATAGCAACGAACATGTGAATTATTAGTCATATTCCCACTCTCTCGGTGTCACGCTAAATCGTTCACTCCCTTTTAAACCACATTTACAATCTCCGAAAATGAAGTTAAAAAGCGTGCATAATATCGTATACAAGCTCGCCAAAATGACTTGGAGATACTCGTACAACGCGTAAACACTACGAATTTCGGTGATGGCTTTGGATGTTCTCTTAGCCAGTTTCTGTTTTTACGTGTATATGTCATCTTAAGTTTAACTACATCTATCTCAATCTTACGGCTTGTTACCTTAAGTTGACGTCAAATATTATCAAAGGTTTCAAAACCTTAATTTTATGTGATTCGCTTGCAGAGATCCTTGGGTTCAAAGGTAGGAACGCGTGATAAATTTAAGAATCGGAATGACAAAGTTATTTCTTAATACATATAATCAACCTCCGTGGCCCAGTTGGCCTATTTTTCAATCTGGAGATTACGGCCTCGATTCCCGTTGGACCTAATTATTTTTCTATAACACCTGTCTAGTTGATTGAAATATATTTGTCACACAGCTTACTTTACATGCTTCAAAACAACGAATAATACCAATAAAAGAATGCTGCTATGTAAATTTTTAGTTTTCGTTTCGTATATTTTTCTCATAAAAATAATCATACTTTATTTGATAAAAAGGAGTTCTTCATATTTGATAAATACACTTAAGCCTCATAATTTACAGGCCGGGTAAATTTTTTAAAAAATTATCGTAACTTCACATTTATCGGTTGATTTATATTAAATTCTTATCCTTTAAATCTAATTACAGAATGATTTAAATACCATATATTATCAGTAATGGTGAAATAAATCTGTAGTCAATTTTGACTCGAAAATTTTCTTCGATTTAGCCCCATTATATGTAGCACTTATTATCAATTAACTCCCTTCAGTATCATTTGGTAGGTGTGTGTAAATATTCATTTACTTTCTAATGATTCATAAATTCCTCATCATGTTATAAGTGTACATACATAGTATGTTATTATACATTATTTGTATTTATAAACCTACTGACGATTTCTGTGGCGTAATTGGTAAGGTTTTTAAAGTTATTTCAACTAAGGGGTACAAGTTTGATTCCCCTTGGAATACTGAATTGGAAAAAAAGTGGCTAGTCTGGTTTGAATTTCAGGCTCTCTTAAAAATCTTTTCGTGTTTTTTAATTTGTTTATTAACCATTTTACACGAATTTATCTTGTTACACAAATAAAGTGTGATATTAGATAGTTTATTGACTAGAAAGAGAGTATCAGCCATATTCATCTCATACTGCAAGGCGGTGCTGAAAATATATCCATAGTGTCAATCATTTGGTTCAATATCTCTGAACCACGCGTGACTGAGCCATGATATTCGTTCCGTAAGCTGGTGTGTAGGACACAGGGTAATTCCTTGTACGGATATATATTATATATACTGGACATATAAACACAAGACTTCTCGTATTGTGGGATAGTTGAAACTACCTTAAAGAACTTGAGTAGGAATATCTCAATAAATTCTTACCTTCACGTATCGAGACTTCTATGATTACACCCCGCGAAAAATTCGACATGGTGCGTATAAATTAACTCCAAAGAATATATCTATTTGTTATTAACTTTTTGGCTGAGCTATTATACATACGCTGATACAAAGTATGTATGAATCGACAGTTCATTCATTCGTATGATATCCCTCAATATATCCGAATTGATGAAACGAAGATGTTTAAAAGCGTGATAGGGAGACTAATGTATTTGCCTCCAATAATTGAGCCTTGTACTAGAAACCACTGTATTAGAAAAATAAAACAGTTAACCATCTTAGAAATACTTCCGTACACGGGCAGTCAACAACACTCACACATGTGAACTTTCCCTCGCACACATTAGTTCCAATATTGATGTACAGGGGTGAAAGGTGAACATGAAAAATGTGTGAAAGAGCTGAATAAATGTGGTGGAAATGCATGCACTGTGAATAATAAGAGATGTATCGAATGTATGAGAGAATAAATAATGAGATTTTTTAGGATTAACATGAGCTAAAAACTTGAGCCAAAACAATTAATCAATTGATTGTCGGTTGAAATGAAGAAAAATCGGTTCAAACCGATTGAATAAAGAATCACTAAAGTAAGCAAGTAAATTATAGTTCAGCATCATATTACTTTGAAAATACTACTGTATGCGATCAGGCGACAACACTTGCACACGTCTGGGGCATGCGAAAATTATTAGCAGACGAAGTCGTTTTGACCAGGCTCTTTTTTGAGTACCATCGGGAATCAAATCCAAAACTACCGAGCAGAAGACCAGCGTCTTACGAATAGCCGACTCTCGTATTTTATCGATGTACCCTTGATTTTACCGATCATGCGTCAAACCAATTATGTTAACCTGACATTCGAGTTTCTTTGAAGTGACACAACTAAACCATCATGAATACTCCATCAAATGAAAAACTTCACAACCTTTTCCTAAAAGTGTAAGAAATGTGCTTTAGGATATTATGGCATTGTTAATTATTTTATTGCGTGAAACATTGTAGTTTAAATGTTTCACCTTAATCGTTAAAATAAAATAATTTTACCACGAGAAAGTTAGTTTCGTAACTTTGATTAGTCAAGTTTAGCCCTAATATAAACCCAGGAAATTGAGTGTACTTAAACGATTACAAGGTGAGGAAACAAGTCCAAAAGCATTTCTAAGTAAAGTAAATAGAAAATTTCTGTAAGTATTCCAAACTTCTAGCAAGTATTTAAATTCATTTATGTTCATAAATTATGTTTCACTGATTTTTATAAAAAAAAACAAGCGAAATTAAATTATTTATTTTTTATTGGATATTTATTATGCTATTCATAAACGTTTTAAAGTGATTGTTTTGTAAAAACAAAATGATAGTTAATAGGCTATCATAAACATCAGTAATATTAAGAGTTATTTAGTCGAGGAATGATAAACAAATTTTAACATCTTTTTCAATATGGCATTTTTTTTAATTTTCTTTCACGTTTACGTTTCACTCTCATATATTTACGCCAACATTGTTGTATTGGAATGAAACGTGGACGTGTGAAATTAATCAAAAGACTCGAACAAATGTGATGAAAATGCGTACACTGAGGAAAAATTGTGATGTGTCGTTGTATAACCGATTATTTAACGTTATTAATTATCAAGGATGAATATGAGCAAAAAAAATATGTATTTAGGAGGGGGAAAGAGAAGACGTTAAACTGGTTTGAACATTTTGGACGAATGTGTTACGTTAGACTGAATAAACAAATGCAAGCGTGGGTGGGAGTCGTGATAGTAAAAGACCGAAAAAAAATGAATGAAACAGAAAGGAACCGAACGAGGAGATGTATGCGATTATTTTCTATGTAGGAAGTGAAGGAAGTATCTTGTGTTCGTGTCGATAAATAAAGCACTTTGTTCACTCTGTCTACTTCAATAAGCAAACGACTTGATAGTATGTATGTACATATTTATGTATATAAATCAATAAAAAATATCTACATATGAAAATAAATTCGCACTAATCATATGTGTAAGTCTTAGTATATTATCAATAGTGCTACTAGTATCTATGAAATGTTGAATTAATTTTATGTACGGATTGATAATATTTTATGGTGGGATTGATAATATTGTTTGTAAAATAATTTATCCTACTATGATAATTCTAACATCGAAATTGATTACACCTGTCACCCGATTTACGCGGTTTCACCCTAACGCAGTTCAGAAAAAAAAATTAAATACCTTTTCCTCGTTAATTCAATATTCTTCAGTAAATTATATGTTTGGACGATAAATTATAACAGAGAGGCAGACAAGCAACATAATCAGGAAATAATATAAAAAAATTACTTAATTTTATTATCACATTGAATGGTTATTACGAGGTTATTGAAAAATAGTATATTTACTAAGAAATACGAGGGTGATCTAGAAAGTAAGGTTACAAGGGCTTCTGAGGCCGGGGGAATTTTTTTGTTTCGAAGTTGGCGCACCTGGCGGGTAGGGGGGATCCTAATGGTCAGTTTGTTTGGTACCGCGTGTTTTTCGGCCATTTTATTCAGTCTCTCTCCACTACGTTGAAAAATAGTTTAATATATTTGTGAAGTATCCTGTGAATTTCAATTAAATACAAGCGTTTTTTGATCCTACATAAATGTTGTAACCTTACTTTTTGGATGACCCTCGTATATATTTTTTACATCTTTTTATTTTTATTGAGTTGATAGATTCGTTTGACGTGTTTCTTTGTACCTTAAATCGACATTCATGTGAGTTTTGCATCTTAATTAACGCGTATTTCGATATTATGGAACGTATCCAATTTCGGATAATTTTACACGATTTCGATTTTCGCGAATTTTATCGGAACGTATGTACTTTACACGGTATATTGTATAACTTGATTTAATCAAAACAATATTTATCCCGGAAACCCCCAAAATAAACTGAAAAATTAATTTTACTATCCGGTTTTAACTAGAGCCTTCTTTTTTTAAATCAATATATATCTCATGTCTCAATTTTTTTTTCTACTCAACTCAGCTACCTTTTATAAAAAATCTAGTTAATTTAATTGCTTTTTACCATATATTAATGATATCAAATGAAACAAAATTGATTTCATGATTACGTTCTCCCATTTGAAAACTCACTTTTGAAACTTATGTTTTTCCTAAAATTCCGCGATAATGCTTCCTTAATTACAAAGCACATTATTGCAAATTATGAGATACTTCTCTGTGATAGCTACAAAGCACATTCCTTTAATTAGCGTGACATCATTATTATTCGCTCTCCTAAGTTATTCCTGGCATATATTTATCATTCATTATATATGGAAATGAATTAAATAAGGAGAATAATAATTTATCTGTTTAATTTTACAAGCGAAAATGCGTTTTTATTATTTAATAATTAAATGTCTTAATCAGTTCATTTTATGACCACGAGATAAATCCAACTGTATTTTTTATAAAATATTGTTCTTGAACTGAAAGTAACTATGAAAAAAACTATGCAAGAACAATAATACAATAAAAAACTGTTTTTTTTACTCTCAAATATTAATATTTTTATATTATTCTCCAGCTGCTAATTATTTTTCATAAGTTTCACCAGATTTATTAAGATGTAAAAAGAGCAATTTTTACTGCTTTACGAAGGCTAAACATTGTCGTTGGGTTTCTTTGTATTGTTATCTCCAATATTACGTGTATGATATATCTCAAATTTGAGTAATTGCTAAATAATTGCATACCAATATACAACCTATAGTTTAAACTTGAATCTATATATCTTTAAAATACGAGTAGATCTTGATATGGGTGAAACGTTATTTCCTTTTTTATTTCTCATCAACTGTACAATCTACCTTAAAAAAATATTTTAAAGAAAAGTAGTAAGTACTTAATTTACAATATTTACAAGATAATCGAATAAAGAAAAAAAAAACAAAATACAACAATTAAATAATACCAAATAAAAGGACACATCAATACAAAACAATATAAAATGATACATAAGAAAGCAAGTTCACTAGTCAAAATAATTTTTAAAATATAAAAAAAATTACATTATACTCAGTTGATTATATTTAACGGGGCCGTCTGCAGTCAGCTGCTTGCATCTCACCACACTAATTTGAAATTAATGCGTGAAGAATAGTCGTCGTTGTCGAGCCTCGTAGTCGAGGATCCCCTCGCCACTCCAACGTCATCTGTTGGAAAGCGAAGCCGTGCCATGGAGTTTGTTTTAAGTGAGTGAGCTGTTGCACACCGGCAAACTCACTGGCCATACTGCTACACTGAATCTGATGGCACACATAGGTGAGACGATTGGAGCACACCGGCATGTTGGGTGCCGTTATGGATAGGGATGGGGCAAAAATAAAATGAGCAAGTAGAGGATTGAAGGGGGGGGGGGGTAAATTTACAGGGAGGGGAAGGAAATAAGGAAAGGAGTCCTTCCTCCTTTATCCGGGCTTAGGACCGGCTCCGTCAGCCGATAAAGGGCCTTAATCTAGTACGGAGGCGGAGTAAAGAATAGTACAGTACGAATAAAATATTTAATTGTTATCAGCGTACTTTTCTACCTCAGCAGTAAATGATAAAATATATCAGCAATCTCAACAAATTAATCCCCTAATAGATACATTCTACATACAAAGGAATTTCGTTGGTAATTAGAGGTGCATTGTTTGCAATAGAAAATAACTTTATAGCAAGTACGAGTATGTACTCAAAGAACTCTAATATAGAAAAACAGGTGCAGGACAATTTAAGTGAGAGTTGGTGTATATGGTTACTTGGGATTTAAGTGTATAAGGATGTGAATACATAGTGTGAATGTTTCGGCTGAGTATTAGTATTTAGGACAATAAAATTTGTGATTCAGGAATAAGACTTGGTTCCTTGACTGGATCTTTGTAATCACAAAATAAAGGCTTTTTATGCATCAGTATGCACTTGTTTTCTATGATTCACCTTTCTGTTAAAACAATGTTAATTTCAAATGTCTTACTGTGGATAGATAATTATTCATTTAAATTTTTATACCTTTCTAGGAGAAAATAATTAGCGTTTTGCTGTAAATGGCAATGCTACGGAACTTGGGAGTCGCAACCCCCGTAGGGGTCGCGAAACACGGTGTGTGGTGAATGTGTGTCGCCGAAAACGTAACAAGCACTTTTAAATTTAAAAAAAAAACATTTCAAAAATATTATTGTTAAAACTTCGACTTTAATCACTACCGCATCGAAAGTACACTAAGTCAGGGTATGTCGCAACAACACTGCGCACTCCACGACTCGATCATAATCAAGCGAGGACGTATTACTCTCCCCTATGTGTTCGGTTTTAGATTTCTGTGATAAAAATATACCCTGTACTATACAGAATGCAGTTAAAACATGCAGTTAAACCATTCGCCTCTGCTTATTTGTACAAAACTGCATTTCAGGGTCTAACTGTAATAAAAAATAAGTATTCCAGTTTAAATGTAAAATCAAATATAATGGTAGCCATTCAACGATTGATTCAAATATGGAAGTGGTAATTTCGAAGATTCAGCCTAATTGTGATAAACTGTTTTAGGTTACTCTAAGCTTAATAAATAAATCAAGAAATTCTATTTCTGATTTTCATTTACGTGGAGGTTACATAAGTATAATACGGTAAAAAAAGTGGGCGAAGGTAAAAAAAAGTTTGCGTACCACTGCCTACGGTATCCCTAATAGAAATGTTGATGTTTTTGCGATAGGAGGCTGTAAAATACCTATACCTACGAAAGTCAGGGCTAAGCATAAATATTTCAATAAATTTTACGACATTTTTATGTTAATGACTCAAAAATATTTTCTACGATGTGCTCGAAATTTATTTTGGATGACAAAAATAAATGAGAATTTAGGTAATCCTGAAATTGATGTGACTTGCATATTAGATCATCTTTTGGAATTTCTGGAGGTTTTACCCGAAAATATATTCCAAAATAAAAAAAATATATATATTTTTCATGATCGATCTGTCAAGTTATACCTTTTATTTATTTACTATTTTAATGAAATTAATGAAGTACTATATTGTATTATCGTATTTTATTATACACCACTTCCGCTGTATACAGCGGTGGGCTTATTGACATGTGGCAATCTCTTTCAACACACCTAAACTACGTTAAATACACCTGTAGTGGAAACCATATTAGAATAGTTTTTGAAATAAATTAGTTTTCAAAGTGATTTGAACCTATAATCTCCTGCTTTGAAGACAGGTGTCTTACCAACTAAGCGACGAAGGTCGTTGTTTTAGTTAAGCTTTCAGTGTATTTATTTATGTTAATCTATTTACATGATTCTCCTCAATCAATTTGCATTGTAGAAGTAGTCACTTCTAAGGACATGGCCGAGAGACATAATTGTATACCACCTCATAGATAGAGGCTTAGGGCTCAAAATCACTGGAGGGTCACGTTGATTTCTGTTTATTGCCGTGTTTGTAGCATTGCTGTATGTATATATTTTTATATTCACTTCATGAACATTGTGTTCGAAATTTATATTTTTACTTACGTTGCATATTTATTCCAAAAGGTTTTCAAAAAAAATTATAATGACAAAATCAATTTTCTCGAAAAAAATCTAGTATAGGAAATTAAATGGAAGAAAACAGCGGAAAAAAGGACATAAAAGTTAAGAACAGCAGATGCCGTTTGAAATTTAATCCACTCGGGAAGCAAGAAAGGTATCGTAACCAAATTGACTACGAGAAACTTTGATAAAAAAATTAATGCTTCATTTATTCAAGAAGTAAAAAGACCAGGGTTTTCTAACATAAAATCAATAGAAATACCAATTATTTAGTAAGTTATAAAAAATATCAATGTTCAGATTCGGAATAATTTATAATAAAATTAACATAAAAAAACCTTTGAACATCAATTAATATAATAGACTTAGTAGCAGAATCAAAGGCAAATAATTAAGATATATATTAATATAGTAGTATGCAGTATATACACACTCGTAATGTTGTTAAATAAAATAATATTGCTGTTTTTTTAGGTTATATACAACTAAGGAAAATGGTCAATCTTCAACCGTGTATTCATTTATTTATAAAAATAGAAGGAAACTCACCTATTCTAATATAAAATTAAAACACTGTCACTTTTTTATTCTCTATAATTTTTTTTAAATTTTTATTCCACTTTTTCAAGAAAAGTTCTTGTCAACTAACCTGACAATGGATGACACAGTAAGTATTGAAATGTATTGTGATATGCAAAAAATGAAGTGGAATAAACAATGTGACGGTTTTAATTTTATATTAAATGTAAAGTTCTACAAAGTAATGCGAGTTATTCAAACAAATCGTCTGTTTTTTTAATTATCATTAAACCTAATTTTTATTTTCAAATAAAAAAAAACGAATTATAATGACGAAACCTGTTTTGTCGGATATACACTATAGTTCGGAAATTCAAGGATGAGTCCTGTGACAACTCACAAATATTCAGTAATTTTAATTATTTTATCAACCTTAATATAAGCCTCAATTCTAATAAATAGCAAATTATTTAGGTAAATACATTACAAAAGGTTGTATTGGGGCAAATTTGTGAGCTGTCACAGGACTCATCCTAGAATTTCCAAACTATATCTGTCAGTAAAAATATATTTTAGACAAATAATAATACTCAGCAGTTAACAGCCACACGATTCCCTTCAAGCAGGACGTAACAGAATGAGATTTTTTCCGTCCTGCTGTGTCCCGTTCGGCGTGACTGGATTATTTAGATATTTTTTATTTGTATACATTATGATCTATGGTATACTTTATTCCATTTTAGGTATTTTCTTCCACTTTTTTTTCATAATCATTTCTTATCGTTATTTTTTGTTACAGTTCTCTTCATCTTAACATTTGGTAATATGACATTTTCTTTAGTTACGATATTAATGTATCTCTTTTTTCAGTTAAGTATAAAACTTTTATAATTATAATTACCTTAGAGAATATTTGTGCTCATAAAAAATATATAGTTCGCAAAAAAATCCACTAGACTGAAAATATAACATGCAAAAAGGCGCTATGAAACAAGCTTTACGTCAGGGACTCCACTCACGTACCCTGTTCCAACACATGGTTCACTGAACACAAGACAGACAATCCTCTGAAAATGTTCACTCCACATTCAACAAATAATTACGATTCAAATAATTCAAATAA